>CM049834.1:26494327-26539327 GCA_027422435.1 Schizopygopsis pylzovi
CGGAAGTTCACAACGAGTCATTTTAGTATCTTTGTTTTACTGAAGCTTTGAGTTCTGAAAGTTACAGTATGTTTTCATAATCAAGCATCAAACTCTTTTATCTCAAAAGATCAGGAAAGATTTGAATCCTCGTCATATGAGTCCTTTAAGAGAAAACAAAAGCCCCCAAAAAACTTTAATTTTGTCTTATTTTGGCATTCATGTAGCCCATGGAAGCTGGTTTCCACCACGGGATAAAAAATAAAGGTAATTGTGAATTTTCATCTCACAATTCAAACAATAACCTTTTTATTTTTTATACCATGGCCAGTGCTTGAAGTGGGCCGGTACGCACCGGTACGTCTATATTTGAGCCTTTAGAGTACCTGCACTTTTTTGTGCGCACCGGCATTTCTGACATGTTGCCGGCACTCAGAGTAAAATCGCCAGGGTCTGGGTGATTAGGCTATATGATCCCATATATGATTAGAAATGATATAGAAACTATGCAAAGCACACTACCCAGACGGGATCACCTCTCATCTCGACCCATCACGTGAATGAACGCAAAATGAAAAGAAGCAGGCTTTTGCAATCACATCATTTTAAACCGTAAACTCCTGGAAAGCCCAAGGATCCAGTGAACGAATTCAAACGGTATGCTCAAAACAGCGCTAATGCAGAGAAAACACGGCCGATTTCATCCGCGATTACAGAGAGAACAGTGACTTACATCCAGATTTGGTTTAAAAGCAAGAGTGTTTATAATGAACGCTGTTTATGCGGTGGTCAGAGATTTAGTGATTCTGAATGGAGCCGTATATTAAAGGCAGGTGATTTAGTGCTCTTTGGCGCCTCCTGTGGTCCTGTTTGGTATTGCAGCTTGACTTGTGCTAATTTGTATTGAACACTTTTATTTAATAATTGATTGTGGCACTATACATACATTGTGAATTATTAAAAAGTACTTATTTAATATAAATAAATAAATTAAATTAGTGGGGGGGGGGGGGGGGCAATACACTTGTCACCATGTGACAAAATTGTAAGATTTCTGAGATAAAAAGTAGCAATTGCCTTTTTCACTTTTTTTATTCCGCAGCGGAAACATGCTCCATAATCATGTGACGTCCACTGATCACTTTTTTTAGACCATGTGACTGCGGCGAAAAGAAAGGCAGCACATACTCAACAGATTGCATGATTAAAGTCCTCCTCCAGGTATCAAAGTGCTCAAGAGTGATTTGAGCCGGGTAAACACCAATTCATTAAATGATGCCGTTTGCACAGGGTGACTGACACAGTAATGCGTTTAGCGCCGCACGCTTGATTCATTGTGTAATTATGTGTGCGGCACACACCTGCATTCACAAACGCCTTACTCACGAGCCTCACAGAAACATGCCCGCTCCCTTCTTTAGGTGGGTATTAATGGCGCTCCAACCCCTCCCTGACTTTAATACGTTAACAGAGCAGACACTGAATGGGAACGCAGCCATGAGAAGAATCAACACGTTTATACATCACACCCATATACACATCTTCCACGGGGCTGTAATCAATATATGCACAATAAATATGCAGCCTACTTAACTAGACCAGTGTTCACTTACAAATAAGTGCTGTGGTATTAATCTTTACCTTTCCATACTTAATGAAAATATATGAATATAATAATCACACAGCACCATGCTATAAATAATAAAACAGTAAAAGCACTGAATAAATATAGAAATGAATAACACTCAGTGAATATTTTTCTATATAAGCATATATTTTTCCAGTAAGTAAATATAAATGAATAATGGAATTAATAGAAATTGTTTTTAATATTTAATAGTATTTTATTAATTAAACAATACTCAATAAATATTTTTTAATACATACATAAGTCTATATTTACAGATTTATATATATATATATATTTTTAATCAATGAATGAACTACTCAATATATAAATATTTAAATATATTAATACATTTAAAATAATTTATATTTACTGTATTGACAAGCAAATGAGAAGTAAATAAAAATGTATATAAAATACAATTTCTGGACATGTCTGCTTGACTTGTGAGAAGTTTTAAATCATATTTAAAACTACTTTTTATTCTTCTTAATTATTATTATTATTTTTTTCAATTTTTAGTATTTCTAAATATTATATCAATATATTTTTATATAACTATCCTCACTAACTACATATGAAATTGATTAAATGTGACAGACTGTATGATATTAAACTCCCCCACATGTGTTTCTCTGACTTAAGCACAATAAAATTCATGTATAATTCATCTGCAATTCCATTAACATAAAGTGTGGCGAATACAGTGTGTATTTTCTGCATTTATTTACAATGTAAATGTGCAAAATGTGGTCGAGCAACTTACAAATAGAGTGAATTCAGGTAAATTGGGCCTATTTTTGCCACGGAAATAACTGAGAAGGAAAATGTCCCAGTTATCCTGAATTACTGTAAACCTACATTTGTACCAGGTTTTATTCCAGTCACAAATATCATTTAATATGAACACATAACATGATTACAACCAAAGGTCATTTCTTGTGTCAGATCACGACCAAACTGATTTTTACATTTTATATATATATATATAAATACTGTATCAAAACTGCTACCATCATTCGACTAACAATATGTAGGGACTATATTACATGTACTTATAATATACTCACACATCGATGGACCTTGTTTCCTTCGTTAATTGCAACTTTTTATCTCACAATTAATTCTGACTTCATTTCTTGCCATTCTGAGTACATATAATCTCAATAAATGTGAGATATAAACTCAGAACTATGTGACATAACCATGCAATTAAAAAAAAATAATAATAATTAGATTTGTGAAACAAAAAGTTGCAATTAATGATTTATAAAAAATTGTGGATTTTTTTTTATTTTTATAAAAATGTCCAAATTCTGAGATTATATCTCGCAATTTATATCTCAAAATTTTGACTATTTCTTCTCAAAATTGCGAGTTTACCACTCAATTCTGAGAAAAACATGTAATTAATTGTATTGAATTGAATAAACTTGGAATTGCAAGAAAAAACTATTTCAGAGAAAAATTCAAGAAAATCATTTGAGAAAAAAAGTCCCAATAGTGAGATAAAAAGTTGATTTTTTTTTTTTAATGACAAAAACAGGCTTCCATTCAAACCAACCATATTTTTCATTAATACAACTTCAAATCTGTTCTCTTATCTTAAAAACAAATCCAATAAAATGAATTACATCTGTTAAAAACCTTCCACCACACAGAACACTTTCTGAATCAATGCAGAAAACACACGAGACTCTGTGTGTGCATTTATTCCGAATGTAAACGTGCTGATGATCATGTTGCTATCAGTGCATGACAGGTAAAGCGAGAGAGTGTGTGTGTGTGTGTGTGTGTGTTTCTCTCCTCCCATAGCGAGGTGCATGTCAGGTGGACACGTGCGGCCGGCTGCCAACATACTTTTGCTTTGGAGGGAGGGCTGGGTGGGTGTGAACTTTTGTTTAGTGTCTCTCTCTCTTTCTCTCTCCCTGATTCACGACACACCTTCTGTGCAAAACGCAACTCCTCTGCTTATCTATCTCCCCCTGTCACTCTCTCTCTCTCGTCTGGGTTCACTTTCACATGTTTGAGTCGGAGGATAACAGTCTGTTTCCTGACACGCAGAGACTTCCTCCAAGACGCAACTCCGCCAGCAACACCTAAAGGTCAGCAAACCACTACTCTCTCTCTCTCTCTCTCTCTCTCTCTCTCTCTCTCTCTCTCTGGTAAGTTTGTTTCTATCGCTGCTGTCCGACTGCTCCATCAATGTCTGTGGTGAAATGTAAAGGGTTGGCATTTGTTCACTCGTCTTGTGTCACTTCTCAGAGTGCATGTAAAGTGCACTAGATAGCGCGGGACCCCCCCACCCCCTCGTTCTCACCGTCGCTTTAATTAGAAAGTCTAATACAGTAAAATGAGCTGACAGGTCAGGGACGGGAGTCTGATGCTATCGCAGCATCACTCAGTGCTGCCCTGCAAGAGAACTGGCGTTTTAGACCAATCAGGCTTTAGACGAATCCCGCGACAAACATTAGCGATCACGCCATTATAGCAACTACACAAAAAACGTGTGAGAACAAAAATACAACCGAAAGGTAACGTTTATATAATAAGTCAAACAAATATTCATATTTGTTTTCGGTTTCGAGAGTGTTTACTTTCAAATGTAATGTTTAAAACTTGAGTCTGATCAGAGTCAATACAGAAGTAAAAAACAAAAATCATAAGTAGTAAAAATGTATGGTATTACCACAGTATTGTTTTGTAAAGGGACATATTATTGCATATTTATAAGGAAAAATATAAACATACATCAAAAACTGACTATGGCACATTTAACGAAGTCTGTAATTAACTTTGAAGTCAGTTTCAGAATGATTTCTGACATTTTCAAACTGTAACGATGCATATATATATATATGTGTGTGTGTGTGTGTGTGTGGGGGGGGGGGTATGTATGTCTGTGTGTGTATGTATATATATATATGTGTGTTGTGTGTGGGGGGTATGTATGTCTGTGTTTATATATATATGTATTAGAGTAACTATAAAATATTTTATATCAATTTAAAAAACACTAAATAAATATATGAATCAATATAAATTCAAAACTATTTATATTTACTAGATAGATAGAAAATAAATAAATGTATTTTTCTGTTTGACCTGCAAATGAATTTACATATAATACTCTATTATTTACATATTCTAATAAATATAATGTTTACATATTTTAATGTTGCAATTATCTTTAAACATAGTCATTTCTACCTAAAATCAATATATTTTAGGTAACTGGCTTACATTTGACCATAATCTGATTCAGAAACATTATTTGTGATGCTTTATGGGATATTAGAATGACTTGCACTGTTTCAGAAATGAAAAGATTCTTCAGAAAATCTGATACATTTCAGATTAATTCAGAAATTCTAATTTCAAGTGAACATTCTAATGAGAAAATAGAGCTTGTTTGAACTGCTTTGAAGCCTGATCAGCATGTTTTCACTATCTGCGGAGACTTTTATTTTGCGTGAGCTTCACATTCGGTGAGACTGTGAGCAGCGCCGGTCATGTCTAAGACGGGATACAGGAAACATCATTCATCTGCTCTCTTTGTGAACATAAGCCGAGACTCTTTCACTTCAGCTAAACGCAGAATCAATCCGAGGGCTTAAAGACTGAAATATTCAAGCGTGTACATTCAATGCACTCGGGTAAACTGTGTGAATACAGTGTAGACTTCTCATTAAAACAACACAGAGGGGGAGCTTTGTTCGGTGTGGTCAGGGACACAGTATATCAGGTGAATGGGCAGATGACCGCCGGTCTTAATTATTCATTCATTTTAATTGTGGCTGTGACAGGTACCAGATTTCCTTTCAATGCCAAGCAGCTGCTTTCAGATCCATCACATGGAGCAGCATTGATTAACCCCACGCCAACAGGCCGTGATTACATAAAAACTCACCGTCACTCTTACACACTCGATAGAGCGAGAGAGCGGAGAACAGAGCGAGGGAGTGAGGTTATGCCGGGATACGCACTACGCCTTTGTCAGTCAAGTCAAGTCACTAGGACAAGGTTTATCAAAGTTGAACCTGATCCGAAGCGGTCTATTGTTACACGCCGGATACTTTTACACTGGCGTGTTCTCAAACACTGGAGAGTGCGCTGCGCTCCGTGCGCTCTCACCGCGGGAGGGTGTGGGAACGAGGGAACCAGAACAATGATCTGGATCTCAGCGCGGTACTAGATCACTGCTGGGTATGTTACCGTATGTCCTGCGTGCACACGCACACACACACACACACACACACACCACACACACACACACACACACACACACACACACACACACACACACACACACACACACACACACACACACACACACACACACACACAAACCACACACACACACACACACACACACACACACACACACACACACACACACACCACACACACACACACACACCACACACACACACACACACACACACACACACACACACACACACACACACACGCACACACACACACACACACACCACACCACACACACACACACCTCAGAACTACAGTTAGTGTTTAAACTACACATTTCCATAACAGTAGAACATTTAAAAGGTACGATTTATTTGAATGTTCTGGAAAGAAGTCTCTTCTGCTCACTGAGGCTGCATTTATTCAATTAAAAATATGGTAAAATCAGCAATATCTGTAAATAGTTTGAATTCTTTAAAATAACCGTTTTCTATTTGAATACATTGTAAAATGTAATTTATTTCTGTGATGTAAAGCTGTATTTTCAGCATCATTACTCCAGTCTTCAGTGTCACATGATCTTCAGAAATCATTCTAATATACTGATTTCTACTCAAGAAACATAATCAATGTTTCTGCTTAATATTTTTGTTTAAACTGTAAAAACTTTTTTTTCAGGATTCTTTGATGAATAGAAAATTCAACATCAAAACATAACAAATTACTTTACTCACACTTTTGATCACTTTAATGAATCCTTGCTGGATAAAATATACACGTAATTTATCATATGTAAGACGATGTGGCGTCAAATAGAGACTCTTCATCTTTAGCAGCTAATATTTTTATAAAGTAATCTTTTGATTATTTTATTATTGTACAAAAGTAATTTGGATCCGAAGAAACAGAGTACAAATAATGATCAGAATGGTCAAGTAAAGAGAAAAACTGTTCAAAATAAACAGAACGACTATGTGAGGTTAAAAAAGAAAGATAGAAAGAAAGAAATACAAGAGAATTTATCTGGCTTGCAACGTTTTAGAGATCAGAACTAAAATGGCAAAAAAACTAATAAATAAATAAACACACACACACACACACACACACACACACACACACACACACACACACACACACACACACACACACACACACACACACATATAAATAATTGTTTTTAATCTATTTTATCAATTAATCATGACCTAACAATTCACGTCTGCTTTGTATATATATTTGATATTTAACATTTAATTGTGTCTCTCTGAAGTGCCTGATCATGACATTCTGCACTCAAATATGTTTGCACCATGACGCTACGCTGTATAATTATCGCTGACAAAGGCAATTGCTGTTTTACATATATGTGCTAGTTTCATTATTGCAAAAAAGAGCCCCGAAAGTGGGATTATTTAATCACATCTATGCACCATCTCTATCAGTGCTAGTTTCATTATCACAAAATAACTCCCCTCCGGCAGATACAAACCCTCACATCCGGGTTTGGGTTCATTCTGTGATAACACTCACAAAAGAGAAGTATTTGAGTTCTGATGGACAAATCAGTTGATTTAATTCAGTTAGTGTGAGAAAAACAAATGTGTGGTTTGTTACTAAATCATTTCACTTTCAGAAGTATAACTTGGAGACACGCAAACCCAGCCTCTTCTATGAATCCGTGCATGTAAGTGTGTTAATAAGCAGTGAAGCCACCTAATAAGAAGCGTTTGACCAGTTCACAACTCAAAGAGAAAATTAGGGGATTCACATCCGCTCACACAACTTGTTTCTGATGACACAGCTGCACGACACACTCAAACAGAGAGTCAAATACTGCCTGTCTATATGTCATTTTCCTTCCTCTCTCTTTATCTTCAAAAAGCCTGTGTGGTGATATGGGTAAAGATCATCTTTCAAAGTGTGACTAACGTCCTGACCTCACCTTTACAGACACAGAGACAGTTAACACTCACTCTGACATGAAAAACCAGCTATTAAACACCTCACATCTGATGAATTCAACAGTTAACACTGGATATTCACAGCCACCCGCCACATTACCTGATAGCATGCTAATTTTAATAGCAATTCAGCAGGTCACATGGTCATTTCTAAAGTACATCACTATGGTCACGGCGTGTGAGCCGAGCCGCTATTTATAAACTCAGAGCGCTGCGATTATATGAAGTTTCTTCAAGAACTCAACAGGTGTTTTTCTGACTAATCGCCCATCACAAACAGGAAATTAACCACACATTTGGGTCAAAGCCTTCAGAAAGGAGAAAACGCTTATGCTCATACAATACAGCTCATCCGTTCCATATAAACTAAACTAATGATCAGTCCGTCAGAACCATTATCTGACTAGGCATTCTACAATTACTGTTTAACTAAACTTTACTGTTCTATCACTAGACTTTACAAAATATAACCAGACATATTGTAATAATACTTTACTGTTCTATCATTACACCATGTTAAAATGATACGTAACTGTAACCAATTTGACTATAACCAATTTTATCAGACTTACTAGAACTACACTTTACTTTATAACTAGACAATTACTATACTAGATCTGTAACCAAGAATATACTATACTATATAAACTGTTCTATAACTAGAGTAATCTATAATAGGCTATAGCTATATAATACTATAACCAAATGTACTGCTCTATCATTAGACTATAGCTATATTATACTATGATCCAAATGTACTGCTCTATCATTAGACTATAGCTATATTATACTATGATCAAATGTACTGCTCTATCATTGGACTATAGCTATATTATACTATGACCAAATGTACTGCTCTATCATTGGACTATAGCTATATTATACTATGACCAAATGTACTGCTCTATCATTGGACTATAGCTATATTATACTATGACCAAATGTACTGCTCTATCATTAGACTATAGCTATATTATACTATGACCAAATGTACTGCTCTATCATTGGACTATAGCTATATTATACTATGATCAAATGTACTGCTCTATCATTAGACTATAGCTATATAATACTATGACCAAATGTACTGCTCTATCATTGGACTATAGCTATATTATACTATGACCAAATGTACTGCTCTATCATTAGACTATAGCTATATTATACTATGACCAAATGTACTGCTCTATCATTGACTATAGCTATATTATACTATGACCAAATGTACTGCTCTATCATTAGACTATAGCTATATTATACTATGAACCAAATGTACTGCTCTATCATTGGACTATAGCTATATTATACTATGACCAAATGTACTGCTCTATCATTGGACTATAGCTATATTATACTATGACCAAATGTACTGCTCTATCATTAGACTATAGCTATATTATACTATGACCAAATGTACTGCTCTATCATTGGACTATAGCTATATAATACTATGACCAAATGTACTGCTCTATCATTAGACTATAGCTATATTATACTATGACCAAATGTACTGCTCTATCATTGGACTATAGCTATATTATACTATGACCAAATGTACTGCTCTATCATTAGACTATAGCTATATTATACTATGACCAAATGTACTGCTCTATCATTAGACTATAGCTATATTATACTATGATCAAATGTACTGCTCTATCATTAGACTATAGCTATATAATACTATGACCAAATGTACTGCTCTATCATTGGACTATAGCTATATAACACTATGATCAAATGTACTGCTCTATCATTAGACTATAGCTATATTATACTATGACCAAATGTACTGCTCTATCATTAGACTATAGCTATATTATACTATGACCAAATGTACTGCTCTATCATTAGACTATAGCTATATTATACTATGACCAAATGTACTGCTCTATCATTAGACTATAGCTATATTATACTATGACCAAATGTACTGCTCTATCATTGGACTATAGCTATATTATACTATGACCAAATGTACTGCTCTATCATTGGACTATAGCTATATTATACTATGATCAAATGTACTGCTCTATCATTGGACTATAGCTATATTATACTATGACCAAATGTACTGCTCTATCATTGGACTATAGCTATATTATACTATGACCAAATGTACTGCTCTATCATTGGACTATAGCTATATTATACTATGACCAAATGTACTGCTCTATCATTAGACTATAGCTATATTAATACTATGACCAAATGTACTGCTCTATCATTGAGACTATAGCTATATTATACTATGACCAAATGTACTGCTCTATCATTGGACTATAGCTATATTATACTATGACCAAATGTACTGCTCTATCATTAGACTATAGCTATATTATACTATGACCAAATGTACTGCTCTATCATTGGACTATAGCTATATTATACTATGACCAAATGTACTGCTCTATCATTGGACTATAGCTATATATACTTATGACCAAATGTACTGCTCTATCATTAGACTATAGCTATATTATACTATGACCAAATGTACTGCTCTATCATTAGACTATAGCTATATTATACTATGACCAAATGTACTGCTCTATCATTGGACTATAGCTATATAATACTATGACCAAATGTACTGCTCTATCATTGGACTATAGCTATATAATACTATGACCAAATGTACTGCTCTATCATTGGACTATAGCTATATTATACTATGACCAAATAGATTTATACTTAAAGTTAATACTATAAACTATACAACTGTGCTCTAACTACTCTAATAAGACTCAACTTTCTATTCAATCACTAGACTAAAACTAGACACACTTCACAAAAATTGATTATAGTTTATTATACTAGAAATTGTTATGGTTCCATAACTACATTACACCCTATACACTATACTAAATGTAACTTTAGTATAACTATGTAACTCTTTATTTTATATGGTAGCACTTTATTTTACATTCCCGTTCCGCATGTGCATACTATGTACTTACAACAACTGGGTAATAACTAGGTACTAACCATCAACCTAACCCATATAGTTAGCATATATTATCCAGTACTTTCTTACAGTATCGGTAAGTGCACGATGTAGTACTGTAAAATACAGTGCAACCTTTTATACTTTATCATACTATTCAACACTATACACAAACTTTATTAGGCTTCACACACTATAACTAAACGTTACTGTTCTATAGTTAAACTACACGAAGCATTACTATCCTGTACGGTCAAGTCTATCCTAAACTATAGCTATACTTTACTATGACTTTCCATCTTTGTATGGTAACAGTTTATTTTATTTTAGCTGACACATCTTTTTTTTCATTTAAGCCTGATCTGATCTGATTTCATCTGAACGCTTTGGGCCCGTGTGTGTGTGTGTTTGAGTGATTTCCTCTGGTTTTCTATGAAAAGCGAGAGCAGCTGATTGGGGAGCATCTAAACTCCTGTAGGTGTTTCCTGTGTGAGAAGAGTCACTGTAACCAGGGGCAACTCCCAGACTCTCTCCTCTCTCTGTAGTTCTGGGTAAATGACAGAAACACACACGTTTGACATGATCACACACACAGTATTGAGGGCGATGCACCACAACACACGTTTACGTAGAAAGACCGAGCTCAGTCAACCACACACACACACACACACACACACACACAGAGACAGAGGGAAAGCGGGCCGTTTTGTAACGTTGCTGTAAGATTTTGGTTTTGAAACTGGGTCCACCCACTGGTGTGAGAAAAGAGGAGAGGCACAGAGGAGGGGTGTAGGGAGAGAAAGACAGAGAGAGAAATGAGTGTGTGGGCTATCACTCACTCACTCTCTCAGTTTAAAATAAGGACACATTGATCCACCCACCCCAACATTTCACATACATACATACACACACACACACACACACACACACACACACACTCTCGCACACACATACACATACACACACACACACACACACTCTCTCTCTCTCTCTCTCACACACACACACACACACACACACACACACACACACACATCACACACACACACAATCACACACACACACACACACACATCATTCCCACACACACACACACACACACACACACACCACACACTCTCACACACACACCTCTCTCTCTCTCATCACACACACACACACACACACACACACACACTCTCTCTCTCTCTCTCTCTCACACACACACACACACTCTCTCTCTCTCTCTCTCTCACACACACACACACACACACACACACACACACACCTCTCTCACACACTCACTCTCTCTCTCTCTCCACACACACACACACACACACACACACACACATACATGCACACACACACACACACTCTCTCTCTTCTCTCTCACACACACACAATCACACACACTACACACACACACACACACACACACACACACACACACACTCTCTCTCTCACACACACACACACACACACCTCTCACACACACACACACACACACACACACACACACACACACACCACACACACACACACACACACACACACCACACACACACACTCTCTCTCTCTCTCTCACACACACACACACACACACACACACACAACAGCACTCTCGCACACACAGACACTACTCTCGCACACAACACACACACACACACACACACAACACACACGACTCTCTTCTGCACACACACACACACACACACACTGGAGCAGATACCTCAGCAGAAGAGGTTAGGTATCGCAGCGGCCTGATGGACTGACAGTGGGGTTGTAATGTGTGACAGCAGGAAGTATACATGATTGAGGAATCATCTCAGAGTTTGGTAGCTGCTGGTTACAGTGTTGTGTCTGGATATTGTTCACAAAATATGACTTTCAATAGCTGATACGATAGCTTTAGAGAAGTCTGGCCGATACACAGCTATATAGACAATGACAAAAGTTAATATTAAATATATTAAAATTAAATAAGCACATTTTTAACAAAATGTATTCCAAAATAGAAGGAAATGTCTTGGCCTGATGGATAGTGCACAGGCTGAGCAACCCAAATTAGTTCCAGCTTGGGCAATTTTTCAATACATTTCCCCATTTTTGTAAATTTCTGTCTTATTTCCGTCTGTCACCATCAAACAAATTAAATGTATTAATGCATTTATAAATTATAAAATATTACAATTATATATGTATTCATACACACACACACACACACACTTCATTTTTACAAAAAATAAAATTATATTTCTTTAAATGTATTATTTTATAATATATAATATATACACACACACACACAACAACACACACACACACACACATTACACATATAAATTATTTATTTATTATTATATATTACAACACACCAACACACATAACACTACACACAACACAAAAATATTTATTACAAATAAAATAAATTGATATGTTATTTTTAACTGTTTGTCCTGTTAAATATATGAATTGTCCTGTTATTTGTCCGGTAAGGAAAATTAATCAGACAACATTTTGAAATAGTTTCAAAATCCCCTCCATCTTTTTAGTAAAAAACTAAACAAACATGTATATAAACTACATATAACATGGTTCTGTGAGTCGCACAGAAAGCTAAATATCCAGTGCCGTCATCAATATAGACTTCTATGAACCATGTGTGAGAACACGTCTGTAATATGCGCTTGCATTTTTTGCACGAAGCGACATATGTGCATACAGTGTGTGACTGATCACTATGAAAGCTTGCATCTTGTGTGTGTGTGTGTGTGTGTGTATGAGTGCGCTTTGACAGACATCTGTCTCCTGTGCCCTGCAGCCTGGTTGGTTTTAATTAGGTAGAGCCAGAGGGCCCGAGGGCAGACAGGGGCTAGTCATAATCACTCACACACACACACACACACACACACACACACACACACACGGGCCAGCCTCCCCCTCACAATCCTCCACAAAAAATGTCCTTTCAGAAGGAGCATCTCAAAAAACACAAGACACACACCCTCCATCTGTCTCAAACACACGTGTGAGATGTGTTTTAAATGCATGATTAGTTTGATTAATGACATGTACACTTCAGTCATTTGAGCGCTTCACTGCCTTCAATGCCTGTATTCACACATGCACGCCAGCACAATGCCATAACCACGAGCCCTCACTGACCGCTGAAGGTGTGTCAATTACTGAATCACTGTGGAAGTTACCTGTTTTCGATGATAATCATTTGTAATTCCTGCAGCTCAGACAGCAGAGCATGGGTCTGATTTCCAGGGAGTGCGTTAAGTAATAAAATGTTTACCTTGAATGCAGAAGATAAATGCATCTGCTGAACTGCACAAATCTACATTTTAAATGACACTACATTTCCCATCAAGCTCCGAGGAATGATACATTGTGTTTGTTTTATACTAATTATGTAATTATGACTTGTAAATATGAATAAAATAGTTTAATTTTAAAATGTGAAAACTTTTAGACATAAACTGAACTATTGTACATTATGTGCTTTTTTGTTGCACTAGCACAAAAATCACAAATCTTGTTTGAGCTATGAAAAATTAACTGTTAAACTTGTAAACATATATTATAATTACGAAAGAGAAATAAATTGCATATTTACTTTATTTTAATTACATAATTATGACTTCAGCTCGGACATATACACAAATATATTCACTTCAACTGCACTAATGCACATTATTCGCACTATTTTGTAGCACAAAAATCTCAAATATTTGCTGAGATGTGAAAAGGAGCAAGATTTTGTATTTACTTTATAATTAAAACTCATAAATATTAACAAAATAGTTCAACTTTTGAATATCAGCAGCACTAATGCACATTGTGCTTCCTTTTGTTGCACAAAAATGTCAAATCTTTGAGATATGAAATAGAAAAATAAAATTGCGTGCTTATTTTATTTTAATTACGTAATTAATACTCTAAATATAAACAAAATAGTTCAACTTTTAAATATGCAAGGTTTAAACATGTATTTTTAACTCAAAGCATGTGTATGCATGTGTACATCCCATAATTCTCTCTTTAAGCTGCTGCTAAATCACTAACAAATCACACAAATAATAATAAGGTGGCATTTTGACACATTGGTGTTGTTTTTGGACTTTGATGTGTTTGAAATGTGAAAGTTAAATTAATGTTGTAAGTCTTATAGATATAGTTCACAGCTCACCAAGATCACGAATCAAAATCACAGACTAAGCACTGTTTAACGTCACTATGTGTGTGTGTGTGTGTGTGTGTGTGTGTGTGTGTGTGTGTGTTGTGTGTGGAGTGTGTGTGTGTGTGTGTGTGTGTGAGACCGTGTGTAGATGTGTGTGGTGTGTGTGTGGACGTGTGTGTGTGTGTGTGTGTGAGAGTGTGTGTGTGTGTGTGTGTGTGTGTGAGTGTGTGTGTGTGTGGTGTGTGTGTGTGTGTGTGTGTGGTGTGTGTGATGTGTGTGTGTGGTGTGTGTGTGTGTGTGTGTGTGTGTGTGTGTGTGTGTGTGGGAGTGTGTGTGGGTGTGTGTGTTGTGTGGTGTGTTGTGTGTGTGTTGTGTGTGTGGTGTGTGTGTGTGTGTGTGTGTGTGTTGTGAGAGTGTGTGTGTGTAGTGTGTGTAGACGTGTGTGTGTGTGTGTGTGTGTGTGTGTGTGTGTGTGTGGACCGTGTGTGTGTGTGTTGTGGTGTGTGTGTGTGTGTGTGTGTGTGTGAGCCGTGTGAGAGGTGTGAGTGTGTGTGTGTTGTGTGTGTGTGTGGAGAGTGTGTGTGTGTGTGTGTTGTGTGTGTTGTGTGTGTGTGTGTGGCTGTGTGTGTGTGTGTGGTGTGTGTGGTGTGAGAGTTGTGTGTGTGTGTGTGTGTGTGTGTGTGTGTGTGTGTGTGTGTGTGTGAGACCGTGTGAGAGTGTGTGTGTGTGTGTGTGTGTGTGTGAGAGTGTGTGTGTGTGTGTGTGTGTGTGTGTCTGTGTGTGTAGAAGATAGCAGATAACACTGATGAAACTGTCCAAAAGACACAACACTTCCAGTAAAAACAGGAGTTGGAGTGTGGAGGGGTTCACTGATGACCTTGTTGCATATTTTGGGCTCTCTATGTGTGTGTGTGTTGTCCTTGGACGAATGTTTCCCACCCTAGTTGGTGGGTTTGTCTGTAAGTGGGCAGAGATGACACATTTTTCCCACAAGCCCACACCCTGGAGCACCAAAGCCCCCACACCCAGAATACATCTGTGCACGGCATCCCACACTGCAGATCCTAAGGCTATATTTCCTAAACGGAATAGAAAACTGACGAATGTGCATCGGATTTGATCACAGTATCAAGAGTTTAAAGGAATGAAAGTTTTTGGTGCTATGCAGTTGATAGGATGTTTGTCACTTCATCAGTTATTTAGTACAAAGCACAATCATTGATGTCTGGAGCACTCTGTGATAGAGCTTTGAATTCATCTGTACATCTATGAGAGACAGTACTAGAGACGCTTGACTTGGCAAACTAGAAAGAATGTGACCTTACCTGAAATGAGACATCACAAGGTCTCCAAACACACAAGAGAATATCAGTCGAGGTTCTGAATGTGTCTCGTCTTCGTCTGGATGCTGCTGTAAAACACATACAGAAATAAATCATTCTTACTGCAAAAGATTTCGAAAGAATTTCATCTTCATGCTAAACAGGGTTATTATAGTTCACCGAAAATAAAATCAACTTTAACTGAAGTAAACAACTTAAACTTATTTTAATAAACTAAATCTGGAAAAAAAAACTGATGAAAACTTCATAGACACAAATAAAATGTCAAAAACTACAATTAAATGAAAGCAGAAGATATGAAATAAAAATTCTAAAATAAAATTCTAAATATTAATAACACTGTCATCTCAATTATACTAAAATATAAAACTAAAAACTAAATAAACATTAAAAAACAAAATGTATTTTTTAAATAATTATAAAAAATATGTTTTATATTAAAATTACAAATATATTGAAGAATGTTTAATTTGTAGTTATTTAGAAAATGATCAATTTACTAATGTTTTATAGCTCCCACATACCAAAACACAGACGACACATCAACAACTGTATTAATGTCCGAAGATAAAAATGGTTCTTTAACCCTATAAATCCTGCGGAGTCATATTTGATATGCATGTTTCTAAATGATCAATGTGATCAAACGTTGCTGTTACACCGGTCACACAATCTACTCCATGCCTTCTGTCGTCTGTAGTACAAGCTCTTTCTGCTTTTTATCAAGTAAACATAAGAATAAGTTTAATATTGTTAGTCATATTTCACGATGAACACTTACTGGAATCATTTTCAGACAAATCATGTTCAAATGTGACAAATATGATCATCAGGGCTTTTGAGGAACATGTATTTGTTCATCTCTCAATCATCATTGCATTATGTGTTTTGATCATTTCAATCTCATTTACTAAGACATATAATTGGAGATATAGAGCATCTTAATATTAACATTTCATTAATTTACATCACATTCAGAATTTCATCACTTTTTGGCTAAATTGCATATTTTTGCTCGAGTCCGAGCTCCATATTCTCACTATATCAGACTATATGAGCCATAAAAGCCTGATGTATCAAATATGACACTCAAAATAAAACACGCATGCAAACTTTTTGTCTGAAGGTATTAAAGTGTTTTTGGGGATATTGTTTGATACGTCAGGCTTTACAGGATTAAAAGAAGGTTCTTAGCTGAAGCACTGAATATAATATTTCACTTTAAGTGTGTCTAATACAGGAATCTGTTTCAGGTACACCCAGCATCACCTGTCTGAGGTTTCTATGACGACTAACTGAGAATACCTACAAATAATGCATGTGTGTTTTTAACTTAATAATAGACACGCGTCTAGCTAATTCTCCATCTCTTAAATTTCACACTTTACATTCGTTCACAGCAGGACAAAGTCCACTGAAAACACATTTTACCCAGAATCCCCCAGTAAAACACTGGCGTTGGTATTAAGTCACCGTGCCGCTTGAAAAGCAGGTCATGATGAATCGGTCATAAATGACATAACTAGGTGGATTCTTGATGTCATTTAGGAAATCCTGTCCATGTTAAAGCGTCGAGTCATGATTTAAAGAGACAGACACGGCGGAAAAATATAACCGTGCCAAAAAACACCAACGAGGCTGAGAGAGAGAGAGACTGTAATAGTTTGATGAATTCTGAAACAATAGAATTGAAGGAAACACACTCCCTACAGCTGTATTTGTGAAAAGGTGCCGCGGTCAAATCTCTCCGTGTGCTTACACACAACATTTGCAGTGAATTGATTGGCTGATTGAACTTTTGGATTTTGATTGTGGCATAATTAAAAAAATCCTTCATTATTCACACCGTTTTGAATTTTTTGTTAATTTTTGAACGGACGCAAGTAACAAATCAGACATTGTTACTGTTATTATAGAAATAAAAATGGTCTCATTTCAAGAAATCTGAAAAATATAAACTAAATGAAACATGTTGAGAGGTGTATTATAGGATGAGGCTGTTCATCTTCTCCATGTCCAGTGTGTTCAGCCGTAAAAATAAAGATAATACACATTCATTAGGAGAAATGCCACCTTTAACAGAATCAGCTAAAAGGATGTGTGTCAAAAACTACAACACTGTCAAGATGCGTCAAATCATACAAAAATAAAGAGCATCTTTCTGCTTCTTTTTAAGATTATACAAATATTGTGTTTTACCAAGACATAATTACTGTCTTAATTGTGCTTTAATTATAGCTTTGATGACATTCAATACCATTTTTATTTATATTTTAATATAATATATAAATTAATGTTTTTTATATATATATATATATACACACACACACTTTTAAGAAAATAATAATATAATATTAAATATATTTTACAAATGACAATATTGAAACTATATTCAGGATAATTGTTTACACAGTCACCGGAAGTGTCTCAAATGAAAAACAAATGTTGAAATGTACCTGTATTTGTGGTTTTCTACACGCTGCAGGTGCATTAAACACAAATATAGCATGTAGAAAACCACATTAAACTGTGATCTTTCCTCTTTACCACATTAAATGACAGTAAAAAGTGGGAGTCTGATGAAGAAATGTCCTCGTCACACATCTGTGAGAATAAGTTTACTCGTTATAACCTGACTGATTAGTCGTACACCTCTGGTTTCAGTTTCAACGAAGGGAAATTAAACAGCCCTGGTGAGGAACACTGAGCTGCAATATGGGTCAAACCGCACGTATAAAACAACCAACGTCTGATTAACTACAAAATCATGCATTATATAACATATCGTTTAATTAAACTGACATAAGCAGCAAATCTGCACATATTCTAAATAGTATATACTGCATTTACTCGTACTCAAGCACATATGCTTTGTGTTATTTTAGTATCATTTATGTACTGTTATAGCTTTTGAATTAGATTTTCTTTTTTAATTTTAGTGAAAGTTTCAGTAACTTTGTGGAGTTTTTGTCATTTATCATTTAGTTTTTAATGCCTTTTATAAATGTTTTTCAATATTAGTTGCAACAGTTTTTGTTACTTTAGTATAAACATGATGATATGATCAGAATGACACATGCATACATGAATATACAATAAGTTATTGTCATTTTTTTATTCAGTTTAAGATGCCGACTGGACCCCACTAACTGAATTAAATGCGTTGAAATCATGTGATATTTTTTTTTTTATGTGTATCATATACTTTTTGCCATGCAGTTTTTAGTAATAATTTCCATTTTCTATATACATTATTTTTATTTTATACGATTATAAAATAGATTATTACAGCACATTCTACTAGAAAACACTACTTCAGTCTGTCTGGTTTAATATTTCATGTTTAAATCCAATAGTTTCTGTGCAGTTAATAGAGAAACGGACTGGTTTCTACACTAAAATCTGAACTTCGGGTCTTCCACCGTGTTTCTTCGTCTAATTCATCTTCTCATATATAGAACTGGTACTTTTCTCTCTTCCTTCATTTGTGCCCAAGTTCGAGTTGCAAATCCTTCACGAATAAAACTAAAAATTCATTTTGTCTGACCCCAAATCAGAGGGTTTGTGCAACATGGGCTTTATTACATACTGAGCTTAAACTGTGTTGTGGAGGAGGATGGGTATTATTATCCTGAGCTTCCCACCCAGCTATAAAAACTACATCGCTGCTCTAGAGTAGATCCACCTCCTCTCTCTCTCTCTCTCTCTCTCTCTCTCCTCCGTCCTGTCCGCGTCCACACAAACCTCTCCGTCTGTCCGCGTGTGCTGTTGTTTGGGGCTTGGATGCTCGGCTGTGTTTTTTGTGAATGGAGAGGAGACACTGGGGCAGACGGGATGTACAGACGTCTTTGCATCCCTCAGAGACGGAGATGAGACAGGCTCGGATCTGAAACAACACTTAGACCTGGAATAAATCACACGGTCAGTAACACACACACACACACCTGAGGATCTGGACGGGTGAGTGCGTTACAGCCCACTTCATCTGTTTTCAAGAGTTGTGCATGCGGGAAAGTGTGTGTTTGAGTGGGAACACGCAGGACGTTTGCGTCCGAGGTCTGTTTATGTTTGTTTGTGTGCATCTCAGGTATAGAGCAGCACGTCTGTGGGCAGCAATTTGATGACTCACGTAATTATTTGGGCCATTCTTTAGATGTTGTCTCCAGAAAATGAGCGTGTGGAGTTTTGGCCCGCTGTAAACGCAAACAAGTAATGACATAGCGAATCGACAATTACACCAGACGCCTCTGGCTCTGATGTGTGTGAAAGCAAGTGTTATCGAAAGAGAATCTAGAAAACAATTCGACGCTCACTCTGCAAGAAAGTAGCAATTCGTTTCTTGAGAGGTTGTTCTCATGACCTTTTTAATGCGGCCCACTGATCTAAAGAGGCGATTGACCCACATAGTCATCTTCACAAACAGTTTTCATAATACCATTAAATATATCATCACATTTTTATGTTTTATGAAATTAGAAGAAGTCTGGGTTTCCATCTATGGACTTACATCTCTATTTTAAGCTAAACATTGTAACTGCTGCTGTGGTTGTTTAAAATAAGTGTTATTAATGTTTTTTATATATATATATATATATATATATATATATATTATATAGAGAGAGAGAGAGAGAGAGAGATCTAATATAATATAGTGTTATTTATAAACTATGATTTATGAATTTTTTTACATTTAGGAAAATAGTAAATCGATTACGGTCACTTTAGGGTTGGAAGTTTAAAAAAATACACATTGACGTCAGATACGCATCTGATTTTTTCCACACAAAAGTGGCCCAGATCAGATATGAAAATGTCAGACTATGATTTTTATTATCAAAAACAGATCTGTGTCACAAAACTGCTGGATGGGAACCTCACCTTACTTGATCTAAATCCACCAAAAACACAAAAGCAAATGCAACTAAATTCATTAGGATTGTTCATTTTTAGACAGTCATTAGATTACCCTTATGTTTTTAAAGGGTGTCATGAGGTGACAGGTGAATGTGTGTGTGTGTGTGTGCTAGTGCTGTGTGTGGTGTGTGTGTGATGCGCCTGTGTGTGTGTGTGTGTGAGTGGTGTAGTGAGTGGGTGAAGTGTGTGTGTGTGTGTGTGTGTGTGTGTGTGTGTGTGTGTGTGTGTGTGTGTGTGTGTGCGTGTGTGTGTGTGTGCGTGTGTGTGTGTGTGTGTGTGTGTGTGTGTGTGTGTGTGTGTGTGTGTGTGTGTGTGTGCGCGTGCTGTGTGTGTGTGTGTGTGTGTGGGGTGTGTGTGTGTGTGTGTGTGTGTGTGTGTGTGTGTGTGTGTGTGTGTGTGTGTGTGTGTGTGTGTGTGTGTGTGTGTGTGTGTGTGTGTGTGTGTGAGAGAGAGAGAAGAGGGCTGAATACACAGATTAAAAACAGTGTAAATTACTGTTTGTAGCAGCTGAAGCGCGTGATGCAGGTGTCTGTAAAGTCTTGCTTCATATATTTACCAAACAGATGAATTACAGCAGACGTTACACAACGGCTGTGTGTAATCCTAACGATGCTCTTTAGGTCTCATGTATGTTCGCTCTGATCTGTCGCTGGGTGAATCAGTCTACGGGTAAAAAGCAGCTCAAATAAACAGCAGAACTCGGGCCAAACCTACACGCCGCACTTTATTATGTTTTCTTTAACTTTGTTGAACAAGGTCCTGGTTTAAGTCTGTGGTCTGTCCTCAATTTGTATTGAGTACTTGACAACTAACTTGGACATAATGTTTTTTTTGTTCTTTGAAATGCATACAGAATACATTAAAAATATATATAAAACGAGATATAATAGATACTAAAATACTAAAAATAGATATAGAATATTTAAAATATATTTTACATAATAAATAAAAATTATGTTTTATGAAATTATTATAAAATAATATATAATTATATATTATAATGATAAATATAATATATAATCAATACTAAGATGTGATGATGATGGATAGATATACAATATATATATATAATATATTTTATATAAATACAAAATAACGTTTTAGGATATTATATTATAATAAAAATAACATTAAATATTTATATATATATATAAAATTTGAAATAATTCTAAATTGTTGCATATATCCATATATACTTATGTGTATATTTTATTTGTGTGTGTATGTGTGTGTGTGTGTGTGTGTGTGTGTATTTCTTTTATTCAAATATATATATATATATACACACACATACACACACATACACACACACACACACACACACACACACACACACACACATACATATATATAGTTTAAACACCTATAAATAAAAAACATTTACAAAAACAATTTAATAAATCTGAAACATGTAATTGTTAAAACTATTAACATCACAAAATGCGTGCTGTGTCACTTCAGCTAACAAAACTAACAACAAAATGTCTAATATTTCAACTCAAAACTTGTTGCAATTTAATGCAAACGTTTAAACCTGATGCCAGAACCTCAAAATGTATAACCCGAGACTGTCAAAAGAGCACGTGTGTGTCTGAAACGGAAATCAAGTTCACAGTAACAAAAACCAGCATTAAACCGTTTGCTGTGTGTTATATGCAAATTCACATGCAGAGCGTTTATCATCTACAGCACCGAGACGAACCGTATTCAAATCCGCTGCCTCCTATTGGCTGATGGCTCGAGCGCACGGGCAGGAGGCACTTCTGTCTGTAAACAGGGCCGTGAGTCTCAGCGAAGCGCTAATAGAGTAAAACCTACAGGTGCCCCTGCAGGTGAGGGCCCTAAATGATCTCCCTCAGGACCCACGAACCCACGGCTGGATTTAGCCAATTTACGAGCAGCGTGACACGCGCTCGCTCCTGTCTGAGACTCCAGCCCTGCCTCCCTGAAGAGGCCATGATGAAATATCTCTCACAAATGTGAACGGTTTTAACTTTTGGAGAAGATGTTGTAACTTCACCCTATCAAGAGTTGGTCATCTTTGCATCACAAAGTCAGGCGAGGCATCCGGCGTGCACCAAATACATGCATTTAACCTGCAAAACACAGAGTCAGTGCGCTCCGACGTCACGTTAACGAACAATCGCTATTAATTGTTGAGACTTAAAGTCTTTGTCCTAGTTAAAGACTCATCAAAGCTCGCGTGTGTGTACGCATTTAGTCCAAACATCAAACACAGGTGTGTTATTTTGAATGATCAAAGGACTGAGGGGGTGGTTTCGGGTTTTTACTCACAGTGTCATTTATGGTTTAAGTTATGACACATTATGATTGATGTTGAACTCAGAATTAGTAATGAAGAAAATAGGAAAAAAGGTTATTCATGGCACTTAAATCACACCGCATGCATTCATTTCTGAAAGCTGCTCAATTCAGTCCAATTCACAGGTTGAACTGATTCATTGAAATAAATCGAGTCGAGCGATTTTATGAATAAATACGTGTGAATTTTTGAGGACGCCGCAATATTTGGCTAACTGTGTTGTTGTTGTCTGTTGCAGTGCTGCTCCTGAATACGCACACGCGGGCATCTTTTTCTAATGATAAACACGTCTCTGTGCTGGAATGAGTGTGTGGCACTTTGTGGGGCATTTTCTTCACCTCTTTACACAAACTGTAGACACCAGAGCAAACGCTGAGCATCATTTTCAGATCCTCAGATTATTATCGCTTAACATCCTTTACAATCAAACATGACATTTGATACGACCGGCAATGAAACTAAATGCAGCTGATCTGAATCTGAAAATGCTAATTTTTTATTAAGCGACTTTTATTCCTTTTATCAATTATTTTCATTAAATACTTTACTTTTATATATAATTTAATGTCCTTAAAATAATAATTCGTTATTTCAAATTGTCCAGAGCCTCAAAAAAATGCTTTAAAGGAATCTTCAGGACATTTACTGAACAAAATAAAATTTAAATATTACTTTTTATTATATATTTTAAACGTTTTTTTTTTAAAACTAACAGGTTTTCTTAAGCTACATGAAGCTGTGCTTGAAAGAAAATCTGGATTTGATTATTTATGTCATTAAAAGTCAAACTAATCGGATTTACTGAAACAATAAAGAAGGTCTGGCTGTCAGCAGCATGTGAACATTACGATCAAATATTTCTCACTGGAAAATTACATCTTCCAATCATTACAAACAACAAGCAGACCACAAATACAACCGAATACACATCTGCTGCTAAATCTACTGCACTCCAACTGATCATCAAAGAAAAGTGCAAACACGGACGTTCCTTCTAGAGATGGACAAACTGAGCTGCGGTCCAGTCGAAGATACCATCTGAAGCATTACTGCTTTACTCGCAGAGCCACATCAACAGTTTAGACAGGATTACAGATAACATCTATCACTGAGTCCGTTTGTGCCTTCATACTGGGAACAACAGCTTAATAATGACAATGAAAAACTGCAAAAACCCACCTAAACATTCTTAAATCAAGATACATTTACTTGACTTTAGATATTAAGTCGCTTGCCTAAATTATCAAAATTAATTGTATGAATTCAAGAATATTAAATCTTGTTTTAAAAACAATTGAATTGAAATGAGTGTATGCCTAAAACCAGTTTATGCTTAATTCAAAAGGAAAACAATATTTTTCAGACCCACTGACAGATATTATCTTACATCATTTTCCTTGATTTAAGCATTTTTTTATATGTGCAATGGAAAAGAAGACACAAATATAAAGACAGACAGATAAAGTTATACAGAACAAATCTGAAAAAATAACGCACACTTATATATTTACAGGTGGAATAATCTGTAGTAGTTTATTAGCTTTAAACAGACCCAGCAGAAGTCTGTGGTGCGCATGCATGTAGACTGCATCATACGGAGGGAGTCTGAAGGAGTTATTCAGTGTTCAGCGAGTACGGAGGGGCCGGTGGGCCCTCAAACACACACACTGTAATTATGGGAGTGTGTGAGGAGGTGCGGGGGCCCACAAACACACACACTGTAGTTATGGGAGTGAGTGAGGAGGTGCGGGGGCCCAGGGGCCCCTCAAACACACACACTGTAGTTATGGGAGTGAGTGAGGAGGTGTGGGGGCCGGTGGGCCCTCAAACACACACACTGTAGTTATGGGAGTGAGTGAGGAGGTGTGGGGGCCGGTGGGCCCTCAAACACACACACTGTAATTATGGGAGTGAGTGAGGAGGTGTGGGGGCCGGTGGGCCCTCAAACACACACACTGTAGTTATGGGAGAGTGAGGAGGTGTGGGGGCCGGTGGGCCCTCAAACACACACACTGTAGTTATGGGAGTGAGTGAGGAGGTGTGGGGGCCGGTGGGCCCTCAAACACACACACTGTAATTATGGGAGTGAGTGAGGAGGTGTGGGGGCCGGTGGGCCCTCAAACACACACACACTGTAGTTATGGGAGAGTGAGGAGGTGTGGGGGCCGGTGGGCCCTCAAACACACACACTGTAGTTATGGGAGTGAGTGAGGAGGTGTGGGGGCCGGTGGGCCCTCAAACACACACACTGTAGTTATGGGAGTGTGTGAGGAGGTGTGGGGGCCGGTGGGCCCTCAAACACACACACTGTAGTTATGGGAGTGAGTGAGGAGGTGTGGGGGCCGGTGGGCCCTCAAACACACACACTGTAGTTATGGGAGTGAGTGAGGAGGTGTGGGGGCCGGTGGGCCCTCAAACACACACACTGTAGTTATGGGAGAGTGAGGAGGTGTGGGGGCCGGTGGGCCCTCAAACACACACACTGTAGTTATGGGAGTGAGTGAGGAGGTGTGGGGGCCGGTGGGCCCTCAAACACACACACACTGTAGTTATGGGAGAGTGAGGAGGTGTGGGGGCCGGTGGGCCCTCAAACACACACACTGTAGTTATGGGAGAGTGAGGAGGTGTGGGGGCCGGTGGGCCCTCAAACACACACACTGTAGTTATGGGAGAGTGAGGAGGTGTGGGGGCCGGTGGGCCCTCAAACACACACACTGTAGTTATGGGAGAGTGAGGAGGTGTGGGGGCCGGTGGGCCCTCAAACACACACACTGTAGTTATGGGAGTGTGTGAGGAGGTGTGGGGGCCGGTGGGCCCTCAAACACACACACTGTAATTATGGGAGAGTGAGGAGGTGTGGGGGCCGGTGGGCCCTCAAACACACACACTGTAGTTATGGGAGTGAGTGAGGAGGTGTGGGGGCCGGTGGGCCCTCAACACACACACACTGTAGTTATGGGAGTGAGTGAGGAGGTGTGGGGGCCGGTGGGCCCTCAAACACACACACTGTAGTTATGGGAGAGTGAGGAGGTGCGGGGGCCCAGGGGTCCTCAAACACACACACTGTAGTTATGGGAGAGTGAGGAGGTGTGGGGGCCGGTGGGCCCTCAAACACACACACTGTAGTTATGGGAGTGAGTGAGGAGGTGTGGGGGCCGGTGGGCCCTCAAACACACACACTGTAGTTATGGGAGTGAGTGAGGATGTGTGGGGGACCTCACTGTGTCTCTCTTCCTTCTTTCTCACTCCCTCCCGAGTGTTGTTTTTAGCTCTGAACGTCTGTTTAACTTGGCTGGATTTTCCAGGGTGGGGCACCGCTTTTTGAGTTTTGCCCAACCTGTCAGGGAACTTCTGGGGACATGAGATCTCATCCTTCCCTCTTCCTCGGGCTTTCACTTTTTTCTGAGAAAAGTCTACTTTTTGAGAAAAGTGTTTGTGGTTTACACACTTAAAAATGTTTTTAAAATGTCTCACATACCAGTGTTTAGTATTATTGAGATACTATTATCAGTTTTTAACATTTTGAATCTGAATTTTGGATTTTTTTCATCTTAATTTTAGTTAAACTTGTGTGTTTTTGTCATTTTTAGTAGTTTTGGATTTTCTCTTTATAGTTTTATACATGCCTATTTTAATAATATAATACATTTTCTGCAAAACTTTAAGCTAAACTTCTTCTGTGTAATATAATCTTTCATAAAAACTCTCTCTCTCTTTCTATATATAAAGACTATAATAACCCTGATACATACGGTTTGATATTACCAAAGAACAAACTAATCAAGTGTTTTATACAGACACACACACGCACACGCATGCACGCACAGATACACAGATACACACACACATACACATACACACACACACACAACACAAATACACACACACACACACACACACACCATGACACAATACACAACACACACACACACACACACACACACACACACACACAACACACATACACATATACGTACACACACGTACACACATACGTACACACACACACACACACACACACACACACAATATCTTACTATTCTAAGTTTCCATTTCATTCCAATCTCATGTTGGTTAATTCAGGCCAAATGTAATCCATTATTTCTGTCGCATCTATATATATATCTTTTTTTTTACCTGAAGGGTCACATTGTTTGATAAACAAGGTTATTATTATTTTAAAAGATACGTTCCTTGTTAGTGGACTATATGTTCAAACTGTAATTATAGCAAGCCGTCTCCTAGCAACAGTGGAAGGGACATTAAAATGTTGATTGGTAAGCGCTGAGCTCAATATTATAGAGAATAAAGACAGACAATGGACAAGAAGTAAAACCCGAAAACACCAGTAGCTCATTTACTTTGGTGCGCAGGCCGTTTTTGGACGATTGAACGCCAGTCGACAGCTCCGGTTGCGGCGGCACGTATGAACGCATCCATCCACATGCCTGCAGTGACCACGGGGACGAGACACACTGAGATTAAACTCTATTCATAGCCATGAATGAAGGACAAAGCTGCCAAAACGCCTCTTAAAAAGTCACTGTAAACATTTCAGGGAATCCGCAGGTACAGTTCAGCCTCCATTCAAGAGCATCTGAACGGAGATCTGCAAAATACAGCTTTTCCAATCCTTTATTATTTTAGGACAGTGTTCTGTAGAAGTACACTTCTAAACTAGACTTAAGTCAAGAAAAAACCTCATTTTGCATTTCATGCATGTCAATGAAAGTAGCTGCAATTAAACCGCAGTAAATCTGGGGGCGATGGGCGGCGTTTACTCATGCCCTGACGCTTTTTTCCCGTGGAAAGCAGAAACTAGAGCCTGACCCCTTTTGTCTTCCTGTGCTGTGCTTTTTTCCGAACGTGACAAAGATAAGTGTCAGCATTTCTCGCAATGCAAACCATCAGATTTCTTTTGCTATCTTTTGAGGCCTTCACAACAAAATAGCCTCTGCTATCAATGTACACGGCATGAAAAGCAGAAGCCAGGGGAGTTGTTTTTTGATCGCAATCAGAGAAACCCAGAAACAGAGATTTGCTCCTCAGACGCTCGACGGGAGCTAATTAATTATCTGATTGTGCGACGCGTCCTCTTAACCGCAAACTGCACAGAGTAATGCACTTTTGCAGAAACGAGCATCTTTAACTCAAATCTCACTTTCAGTCTATTTCTGTGTAGCTGGCCCAAAAAATATTTTCCATATCTTTTGGTAGCTATCAACAATTATCATGATATTAATTTTAATGGGTTAAATTCCACCTGTCTGTTAGACGTTGAAAAATAATGAATACAACATTTGTTTGTTTATAAGGAAATTTATAGAACAGAAGTTTCATAAAATCTTTTACATTTTTTTTTCGTTTTCTGTATTTTATTTAATTTTCTGGATTTTTATGTTTTATGATTTATTACAAATGTATAATCAAAAACGGAGTCTAATGAAATTAATGTCATTAATTTTTTAACATGCAATAAAATTAAAATAATTAATAAAAAAAACTGCATTTTTGTTTTTTTGGTCAATTAAAGTGCTGCCAAACTCAATTTTTTTTACTTTAAAAAATTAATTTGTTGCATGATATCCCCCCAAATAATAATAATAATAATTGGAGAAGTACATGGTCAAAAAATATTTTTCAAAGTTGTAAATAAAAATTATTGTAGTTTTACAAAAAAAAAACAATTTCAGTTTTTCTATTTCAAAATTTCACATTTAAATGTTACTCGCTGTTCCGTTGTCATTATTTGTGAAATTAACTTGCAATTTCTGAGTGAAAATTGTTTTAAACTCATGTTTTTCAGTATACATTTTACAATAATAATACATTTCTGTCGTTTCTGTCAAGTTAAAAGGCAACTTTTATTTTGTCTGTTTGTAGTGAAGAGCTAAATTTTTTACTTAAATTACTTAAAATCTATTATTAATATTATTGAATTATTCTTCAATATTCATTTACAATTACATTTGTTTATTTAACAGATGCTTTAGCATTTAGCAAACGCGACTTCATCCATGTTTCGATAAATGTGACCTGGAGCACAAAAGCAGTCATAACAGCACGGGTATATTTGTAGCAATAGCCAACAAATCTTTTCTTTTATGCCAAAAATCATTAGGATATTTAGTAACGATTATGTTCCATGAAGATATTTTGTAAATGTCCTACCGTAAATATATACAAACATAATGTTTGATTAGTAATATGCATTGCTAAGAACTTCATTCGGACAACTTTAAAGATGATTTTCTAAATATTTAAAATTTTTTTACCCTCAGATTTCAGATTTTCAAATAGATGCATCTCGGGCCAAATATTGTCCTATCATAACAAACCATCATCAATGGAAAGATTATTTATTCAGCTTCCAGATGATGTATAATATAATTAAAACAACCTGATCCTTATGACTGGTTTTGTGGTGTGGGTCTTTTTATCGCCCAGCCTTATTTTAATGCATGACAGCTCTGACCGATTTCACTTTTTTACCTGCACACAGATTCCTCGGAGAGGATGGCGCACACAGACGAGGACCTGATTGGAATCCCCTTCCCGAACCACAGCAACGACATCCTGTGCAGTCTTAACGAGCAGCGGCGGGATGGCCTGCTTTGCGACGTCATCCTAGTGGTCCAGGACCAGGAGTACCGCACACATCGCTCCGTCCTGGCCGCCTGCAGCCAGTACTTCAAAAAACTCTTCACGGTGGCCACCTGCTCCGGCCAGGACTCCATCTACGAGCTGGACTTCGTGGCGCCGGAATCACTAACGGCCATTCTGGAGTTCGCATACACATCGACGCTAACGGTCACGGCATCCAACGTCAAGGAGATCCTGAGCGCCGCCAGGCTCCTGGAGATCCCCTGCATTATAAACGTGTGTCTGGAAATCATGGACACGGGAGGAGGTGGAGAACGAGGAGGAGGAGACGGACCTGCGGAAGGAGAGGAGTTTGAGGGGGATGACGAGGAAGACGAGGATGAAGAGGATGAAGAGGAAATGGAGGAGGAGGCCGACTCCAAAGATGGAGAATTTGAGGACAACAATAGCGAGAAATCCACACAAGGAGCTGATGACCAACAGAAACTCAAAGTTTGGGAGAATGAGAGGACAGTCAGCCCACCTTGTAGCTCCCAACAAGGAGCGCCGAACCCGGGTGACCGAGAATCCCAAAGACGCCAATCGGACACCCCGGAAGCCCAGAAGCCTAGAGGGCCGGAGGGATTGGAGAGCCGGGCGCTGAAGGACTTCTCAATAGAGTCTTTACTTCAAGAGGGACTCTACCCGAAAGTGCCAGGCCTGGAAAGAGGTGCCGGATTCTCACCCCTTCTCCCAGGATTTTATCCTCCCATGTGGGCAGCAGAATTCCCAGGCTACCCTCAGATTCTGCAGCCCCGACGCCCTACCCACCCTTTCCCCAATGCGTCGCTAGAAAACGGCCCTTTGGACCTTGCGGTCAAGAAAGAAGTCATCAAAGAAGAGCTGAAGGATGAGCCCACAAACCCACTCCTCCACAGAGACTTCCTCAAAGACTTCATGAGTCCAGGGTTGGGAATAACCTCTGACCCCAGCCTCGGTCCGATCAAAGAGGGAGCGGAGCTGCGGTCCTACCTGAGTTTTCTTTCCGCCTCGCATCTCGGGACGCTGTTTCCTCCGTGGCAGCTGGAGGAGGAGAGGAAGATGAAGCCCAAGGCGTCACAGCAGTGCCCCATCTGCAACAAGGTGATTCAAGGAGCGGGAAAGCTGCCACGGCACATGCGAACACACACCGGAGAGAAGCCCTACATGTGCACCATCTGCGAGGTCCGCTTCACCAGGTGAGTCGGGTTACGGAGACACAAACTCCATCCTATAAAGAGCACAAATGAGAGAAGATGAAGTGACACCAGTCATGTATACTTTACTACTTTAGTGTAGAAGTAATTTGTATTTTTTTATTAAATTGTTTTAATTTTTATTTTTAGTATATTAGTTTAAAAAGTATTATTAAATTACAATTAAAACAATTGTATTATTATAACAATTAAATTAGTAATTACTCAACATATAAATTTATTATTTACATATTTATGATTTAATTTAAATACTTTATTAAATAACTGCTCAAACTTTTGCCACTTTTCTTTATAGTGATAGTTGATATTGTATATTTCTATATACTTCTAAGTATTAAAATTATTATTTACCATTTCATTTTATTATTTACTATTTACTATTTTATTTTTATTACAATTTACTACTAAATTCTGTTTATTTTTTGACATTTTTAATTACAGTGATAATTAATGGAAATGATGGTGGCTATATTTTATATATTTCTATACACTTCAATTATTAAAATTCACGTTTAGTACTTAATTTCACGATTTGTATTATTTACTATTTTATTTTTATTACAATTAACTACTAAATTCCTGTTTATTTTTTGACATTTTTAATTACAGTGATAGTTAATTGGAATGATGCTGGCAATATTTTTTATTTTTCAATACACATCTAATTATTAAAATGATTATTTAACATTTACTTTAATTATTTACAATTTAATACTTTTGTTGTTTAGATTTTTATTATACGTTTATAAAAAATATTAACAAATTCCTATTTATTTTTGCCACTTTTAATTCTAATGATAATTAATATGGGAATGATGGTGGCTATATTTTATATCTTTCAATTATTAAAATTCACGTTTAGCACTTAATTTCACGATTTTTATTATTTACTATATTCAGTTGTATGATTTATGATTTTATTTAATTATATTTTTTATTAAATTACTATTAAGAAGACTTCTGAACTTTTATTTAAAGTGATAGTTGATGGGATGAAAAGGAGACGATCGGATCATGAAGTACCTCAATCTGGATTTGCATTAAAAAAATGTAAATATTGTCATAATTTACTCACCCTAATGTCGCTCCAGAAATGTTATGACTTTCCTTAATCTGTAGAACACAAAAGCAGATATTTTGAAAACTATTTTTGTCAACACACAATGGAAGTCAATGGGTTCCAAAGCCCAATTTTTTGGCCGAACTATCCCTTTAACATTTCAGGGCTGTTTTTAACATCAATTCAAGCAGATAGAGTACACGAATAACTCGAACAGTCACTAAAAAGGAGCAGACGTACTGAAGAAGGCAAAGAATGTTTTCCAATGACAGATTTACGAGAAATAATTCTGACTTGCTGTCAGCAAACTTTTCCCCTCAAACAAATTACACTCTCTGTCTACTAGAACAACAGTCTCTTTGAAGCTGAAGAGCTAAGCTTCAGTATTACAACATTATGAAATCTAGAGCAGCATCATAAGGACAAACCTGCTGTGAAACACTTTATGCATCACTGTGGTCGGAGCCGCATGAGGTTTCCACACTGTAATAAAAGCCAAAGCGTAGTGATGTTAATATAAGACCTACATTTCACTTTTGGGCTCAAACGCTATGTAGAGGAATGAAATTTCGATGAGCGAGATCTAGACTGAGAAATAGATCAAACGAAGGCTTCTGGATAACTCATCTGGATACCACATAACAGGAACACTAAATCCGGTTTTCATGTTTTTGGGGTTTTTCTGTCGCTGCTACGGTTGAGCAACTTGCAGCTGTCTGCTTTTCAAGTACGAAGGCGTACACCTGCTTGTGTGTTTTTCTGCATGCATGTACGCTTTTTTTGCGTGCATGGTGTGCCTTGAGGTTTTGCAGGTATGCAGAATAACCTCAAAACCCAAACTTAGGCGAATAGTTCGCTCTAAAATGAATATTAGCTGAAAATGTCATCGCAATCAGGCCATCCAAGACGTAGATGAGTTTGTCAGATGCGGATAAATTTAGATATCATTTGCTCACCAATGCATCCTCAGCAGTGAATGGGTGCCGTCAGAATGATAACTCCATAATAATTTCCTTATAGTGAGAAAGTCTGAATCAGGAGAGAAATCTGCACAAATCAAGCACCGTTTACAAAACAGTGTGTCTTTTGATGTGAGAGACAACATGAGATGGACTTTTTCCACCGGAGGAAGAGTTATGATGGATTATGGATGAACATTTTGGCCATAAGTGAGGCTTTGAAGTTAAAAACATCTTATTGATGGATTTGTTTCTTACAAACATGCAGCTTTTGTCTTCTCAAGTGTTAATTGATAGACTGGAGATCATTGTGATGATTTTAATCAGGTGTTTGGACTCTTATTCTGACGGCACCCATTCACCACTGAGGATGCAAAATTGTTAATTTTTGGGTGAATTGTTACTTTAATTGCAGTTTTTGTCTTTCTCAGGCAAGACAAACTGAAGATTCACATGCGCAAGCACACCGGCGAGAGGCCGTACATCTGCCTGCACTGCAACTCTAAATTTGTTCACAACTACGACCTGAAGAACCACTTGCGCATCCACACCGGCGTGCGGCCGTACCAGTGCGAGCACTGCTACAAGAGCTTCACGCGCTCCGACCACCTTCACCGGCACATTAAACGGCAGAGCTGCCGCATCTCGCGCCCGCGACGGGGCCGAAAGCCCTCCGCCTGGAGGTCCACCAACTTCCTCTTCCCTCCAGATCCCAACGCCCTCCAAGCGGACAGGGCCACTGCGGATTCCCGGCGCCGGTGGCGCCCCCTTGCTGCCGAAACAGCAGCCTACGGGAGGAGCGCTGGAGGACATCGACGGTGACAGCCGAGAGACAGAGAGGAAGCTCATCTCAGAGGATATGAACAGAAAGCGGGGCGTGTTTGCTTTCACAGTGGCGACGGAGGACGCTCTGCCACACCCGCCTTTCTATTCGGCGACCTCTGACCCCTGGGCCGTGAGACTGGAACGAGCGCCGCCCATTCCCGAGGCCGCAAAGTGACTTGAAACAGCTGCTCGCCGCTTCGGACGCCACAAAGACTTTACGAACCGGATCCAGACTCTGTAATATTAAATGAGAATTACTTTTTTTTGTTAGTTTGTTTCATAAGTCAGCTTTCATGTGGGATGACAGGGATTTGAAATGCTTTTTAAATGACTAGATTTGTTAATATCTTGGATGTGCTTTTGTTAAAGCTGTTTTTGATGCTAACAAGGGCGATGCGCTCATAGACTGTTTGTTCAGTGCAATGGAGTATGAGAAAATCCAATGCAAAAATTTTGACAATCAGGTATTCAGAAAGAAAAAAGTCCTGCTGAATAAGCTAGAAGCTTTGATGTTTGCATTGTTATTATCTGACAGGTTTTCTAATTAAACAGTTTTCAGTGAAGCTAAATCCTAAACACAAGGAAAATTACAAATCGTAATCCTCTATGCAAAATACAAAAGTGGTTCATTTTTTAGAATTGCCACAGAAACCACAAAGACTAAATTAATTTACAAAAAACTCTCAGGATTACAAATCATTTTTAACAAAAAAAATGTACAGCCAAAAATCACGTGTTACACATAATAAGATGTCAAATCAATCTACGGCTAATCATGTGATTAGACAATCCTGCAAGTTATTATTACTCATAATTATTTATATTGTGCATTTGCAATTGACCCTTGATTACATCGAATGCTGTTTCGAATACATTTGTATAGATGGCTTTCGGGTTCTACAGTGGAATTGTTCATTATCGTAAGTGTTTCTATTGTAAAACATCCAAAGATGTGTTGTTAAAGAATCAAACTTGAAATCTGTTTGCAAAGCAGTCTTTATCACATATGAAGTGTCTCGGAGGTACAGGAAAATGAAACGGGGGGGAAAGCGTCCACAACTTTGATACCGTTCCTCATCTGAACGGCTAGAGTAACTTCATCAACATTTAAACTGAAACTAAACATATTTTCATGCTATTTATGCATATGTAAATAAGCCTTGGCTATATTTTACTAAGATGTTTTATAAAGACACTAACACGTTTGTGTTCCGCTTTATGTTTTTCAGAGAGAACGTGTCAATGCAGTGTACAATATTTGACATCAAACCCTCAGAAATCAAAACAATACGGTCATAAAAAAAGCCCCTTCAAGATTTTAAATTCTAAAACACCCACAAAACAAAATGCACAAGTTCTCCAAATGAGAATTCAAATCATCTGAAATGTTAAGTTTCTGCACTTCACACAAGACACATGTTTTTATCTTGGTGTGCAAAATGCAAAGATGTTTCAATGAAGGTGCTTAAAGATGAGTGTGTGTATATATATATATATGAAGCCCTTCCTGGTGGGAACTTACTTGCACTATTTGTTTGATGATGTTTTAATATTGGTTATGGTATATTGATATTTCTTAAAGATTTAAAAACATACAAAAAAACACAGAACATGTCTGAGATATGCACTTTACTCCTCGTTAACACAAGAACAATTTCAGTGAAAGTCCTTTTTATAAATGTTTGTGGTATTTGTATATTCGATTAATCCCTGGTAAACAGAATCAAAGAACTGGAATAACAATAAAACAGCTTTTTTCATGAACCCTGTGTCTTTTATGACTCTACAAGAGCATGGTCATTTAATGAGGCTTTTATCTAGAGATGAGTAATTCATTAATTAAAGGTCTCTTTAGAGTATTTTAACGTTAAATGCCGTACTCGAGAGTACAGCGAAGGTAGATTCATTCCCCTCCTAAACGTCCAGCCTTCAGGATGAAGAAGCAGATCTTTAACGGCTAACTTACCTCAAGCTAAAAGTACTCTGAAATCATAGCATGTGGTAGTTCGTTATGACACAAGGCCTCTCTGGCACAATTAACATCTCTGTGAGTAATCTAAACCCACACGCTATAACTACGCTTCAGTTTGAGCCAGTTTCCCAAACACATACTGATGCGCTCTTGAATAGTGAAGAATGTTTACAGTAGGATTGCTATTAGATTCGTTTTACTCATTTAAATTAGTATTAGTCTTTCTGACAATTAGTTTTAATGACTAAAATTATATATATACTCACGTTTACTGCTAGTTTTGGATGAGCATCTCAAACGGACTGATCAAACGAAACCATTATAAAAAATTAAAAATAATTAATTATCAGAATGATGAGAACAAACTTATTTTAAATGACAAATTCTCTGAATGTCTTGAGTAATTAAAAGATTTTAATTAGGATTAATTCAACACAACTAGTCTTAATTTGCAATTCAGTGTTCAAAAGTGAAAAGGTAAATAAAAAAATGGGGTATTAATAATAAAAAAAATACAGCCCAAAAAGTTAACCTAATCAATTTTCTGTTAATTTAAATACATTATGTATTTTATATCTGCCACCTGTTTTATTGCTATCTAGCGCCCTCTACTGTAAACTAAGGCGAAATACACATAACAGAAAATTATAAGTTCAAAAGTTAAACACATTTCTCCACACTGTTCATTGACGTATACAAAATATAGAATTAAAATGATTTGCTTAAGGAAAATATAACACCACATTTCTCACTTCACAACAAAAAACGTTTACCTGTAAACTGCATAAATTAACATGGAGTCCTTGTTGAGCTCGTTTCAGGTAAACAACGTATATAAATCAGTCCCTTGCTAGTTAATTGACTCTTTAATGTATATTATATCGCAATTATTTCATTATGACAGCGTATTGAACAAGTGTTCTGTGACTCTGAACTATATTTCCCATCATTTTACCTCACCTGCTAATATAGTTCGTTAATCTCACCTTTCGTTGGCGAAAATGAGTTACACACATCCTAAACCTCCTCTGGTCCTCCATCCATAAACTTTCTGCTAATTTTATAATCTATATTTTTATTTATTTTCATGCAACTCAACCGCGTTTACCGCGTGTTTACTTTTCCCACAAGTCAACTGAATCCAATGCCAAACTGAATCATTCATTTGAACCGATTCTTTAGATGATTCGAGTGAACTGATTCACATTTCACCGTACGAGCTTTGTTTAGGAGTAACCCGTGATGTGTACGGTGTACAACGCAACATTTGATTTAACCCAAAACAGTCATTAACAGCATTCAAATATGTATTTAAAACATGTGAAGATGTTATCTCTATTAAGCGATTACTCAAATGAATCGATTCGCTCAAACGATTCTGACCGTGTACAGAATGGAAACTCGTACTACGTACTAAATACTGCAGTGTACTAAAAACATTAAGTTGAATATATTTCATCATTACACTTTAAACTTTTCAAACAGTGATATGCTTTATTATATCGTTTTTTCCAGTGCATGTGTCAGAGCAAAAGATTCGTTTATTTGAGAATAAAAAAGACAAGATAAAAAGTCTTGTTTTCTGAGAAAATTATCAAGTTTGATTAACACACGAACAAATATCAGCCAATGGGAAATATGGGAAAATACCGTTCAGAATCACAGAACACTTGTTCAATACGCTGTCCTAATGAAATAATTGCGCTATAATATAAAATAAACAGTCAATTAACTAGCATGGGAATGATTTGTTTACCTGAAACGAGCTCAACAAGGACTCCATGTTAATTTACGCAGTTTACATAAAAATCAACTTAACATTTGCTTTGGTCTTAAGCATAAACTTAAACTTCTTGGAAAACAAGACTACTCATGTATATTTTCCATCAAGTAAAAGTAATATATTTGAACTAGACAAGATAAAAAATAATTTAACGCAACATAACAGGGCCCGTATTCATAAACAATCTTAGTGCTTAAGTTTCTCCTAGAAACAATAGTCTAAGAAAATTCCTCTTCAAATTAAAGGAAAGATCCTAGTGAAGAAAAAAAGTAATTCAGAAAGCATCTCAACCCTTAAAAGAGGTCTTAATGTCCAAAATGGTTAGGAGTTCGGACGAGGACGTTTAAGGGGTTAAGAGTTTCTTGGAGAAATGGACGAACCTGAAGATAAAGAAGAAATGTGTTGCACACAATGCATGACTGAGTTAATAAGACACAGATCGTGTTTGTGACCGATCTTATTAAAGACTCGCTAACATCTCCGACATCGCGCTGAAATGCCATCGCGCCAGAAATAGACGCAATCACTACATTAACATATTTGGCAACTGGAAAAATGCAAATATGCAGCAGTGATGATTTGAGTCTGTTAATAAAGAATATCTATACATATGTGTGAGAGCGAGCGAGAGAGTATGGAGAAATTAGGCCTGTAATTTAAAAGTGAAGGCTTATAATGAACCCTACTCTTAAAAGTGCTTAATTCCAAAATGGCGCTGCCATGTTCAGTCGACGCTCGGGTAGCTCCGAGTATTGTGCTTTTATCTACTTTTTTACACGCATAACGTCTCCACTGATTATTGTGTTACATATTTTGCACTGTCCATTGAGCAGACCTGACCTGATTTAAATTTCACTGATTATATTCTGTATAATTGAGTATGTGACGAACAAAAAAAAACTTTAACCTTTTATTTTCTTCTTGGACAACCAGCCAATCACAGTCGCCAAAAGACTGCGTCATAGCTAACAACGGGGTCGGCCCCGCCTCCTCACTGAGATACAAGTTTGTATTTTCCTTGCTCAGATTGGGGCTGAATTACTTCTAAGACTCATAGTTAGACATTTTTTAGCTAAATTGGGAGCTCTCTAAAAGGATTCTTATTCTTCAAATCTTTAAGAATACAGGCCCAGAATTTTATGACTTTCAGCTCAGATTTAAGAATCTTTAAAAGCCTTAAAATTGTGTAAGGACTAATTTCTTATGGCCGTATGAAATCCTGTTTGCACTGCAAACTGATATTATACCACTTTAAAATTAATTTGTTGAAGTTAAACTGTATTTTGCATTCCCTTGTAGCAGCAAATAAATCAGTCTCTCATTCACTAAATATATAGCTTTCACCTTTGGAAAAATAAGAATTTCACAATTGTGAACTGAAACCAAGATCTTCAGACAACGTAAGAATCTGTCGCTTACCATAAAGTAGTTAATACAAAGTTATGAGGGTTTGGAAATCAAAGGTGTTTTGGCAAAATCATCATTATAACTCAACTTAAAATTGGTCACAGCAAACATTTAAACCATTAAGATTGACAAATTAACATTAAAGTTATCCAGTAAACAAGAACACTTCCAAAAAAACTTACAAATCATTTATTTCTACCAAAAACACTATAGGTATGAGATTTCAATGAGCAACATTGCTGTGGCTAGCAAATATCCTAATTAACAACAGATTCAACTTAAGCATTATAACTGAGAAGCAAATCAAAATAACAGGTTAAAATCAAACAAAAGCAGAAATGTCTAGTCACTATTAGATGCATTACCCAAAACACTGACATTCGCGGGACTCTGGTGTTTTAAACGGCTCTCCTACGCTATGAAACACCTGGAAGCAGAACAAGCATCTGGAAACATGGAGGAAAATTTACTCAAAACGGTTTTATTTCAAAAGCTCTGGCAGCTCCCGAACCTCATGTGGCAAATCCAGTAGACATGTAAAATACAACCATACAATACATTATTCAAAAAAGGTACCAAAAAGTACAGTAAAAATAACACTTCCATCTCTGGAAATGTGGACAAAAAGAAAATAAAATTCAAATAAAAGTGTGGAAGTGTGACATTGCTTCCCCTATTCATCTGTTCTGTACAAATGGGTCATGATCTCATTCGGTAAAAGGAAAGAGCCCGCAGGTGTGTGAACTGCTGTCAGTCACGGTCAGACTCCTGGTTTTTGGGAATACTTTAGTCCTGATGAGAAACAAACAGACATGGTCAGTGACCGGTTGAAAAGTTTCTTAAACATTAAACTTAAAGATATCCCATCAATCGTTCATTTAAACCTTTTACAAGGATTTGTAAACAAATGTTACAAAATGTTGCAGCCTTCCTTCGAAGTTTCACATTTAATACAAATGTTATTTTAGCTTTCTTTGCAATTGTAAAATGTACTAGCAATTTCAGAGAAGCTGTTTCTACACCAAAATCTGAATTCTCCAGATGTAACGGTCTTGTACTGCAACGCGTCACAGCTTGACAAGAACAGATCTCAAATTATTCAGTCTTTATTTTTTAAACTCGTGCAAATGTCCGAAAAACTTACTTGAAGCAAAACAACATGTCGTCTTTTTAGTCTTGACTAATAACACGTCTACCAATGAGCTCAGAAGAGAAAAAAAAAATCAAATAACAATTTAAAGGGATACGCGTCCTTATTTCAAGAATAAACTAAATAAAAAATGTAACCCGTTTCAGAAAACAAGACATCATATCTTCAATTTGCACCTCAAGTAAAAGCATTGAGTATGTTCAGTAAACTTTTGGCAAAGCATGCCACATTTAATGCCAAGTCTATGAACTTAAAACTCTCTAATATATAATTTAAAGTATTAATTTGTGAAAGCTTAAAAAAGGCTAAGATCTGCAGAAATCTTTGAATAAAAGTGTCATGAACTTGAATTGAGCTTCTCATTTGATTGTCAGTGTAGCCAAATCATTATTTCCAAATAGTGTTTCTGAAACCCCAAGCAAGCAAGAATAAGGAAACAAACACGTTCCTCCATTGATAGTCACACACTACCTGTTCTGCATGATCAGTATGGCTTGTAGCCACCCTGGTGGGCTCCACGTCTTGGTGTTTTCCCATAGCTTGCACCGCCCTGGTCTGGAGAAAATAAAGTGTGAATGAGAACGTGGAAGTGATACAAGGATGATCATAAGAGCGTCTGGAAGCTGTGGACTTACTGTAGTCATAATCACCACCATATCCATAGTAGCCAGAGGAATAGTCGTAGTTGCCATAGCCTCCGTAACCGCCATAGCCCTGCTGGCCACCGTAGCCCTGCTGGCCACCGTAGCCCTGGTTCCAGTAGCTGTTATAGCCCTGGTTCCAGTTCTGCCCTGGGCCTGAGGAGATGGACACCATTAGGTCAATGATTGAGACTGGGTTTATAGTCATGTAATAAGAAACTAAAGCACGCCGCTTACCCCCACGCCCCCTGCCGCGACCTCCGAAGCCTCCGCGGGTGCCATACTGCTGCTGCTGGTAGATTTCCTTGGGCTGAGCGATTTTGATCTCGCACTGAAATCAAATCAGACAAACAGATAACGCCAACATTGTACAGGCTTAAATAAAAGTTATGGTAATTGCCCTTGGGGGCATAACATGGTCTTTACATTGAGTTCATCTAAAAATATCAATTTAGGGGATGGTAATAAAGATTAGCAAATAAAACATTTAAAATATAATGACTTCACAATTCTTCATTTTCAATTTAGGGAAGATAATTGCAGATCATTTTGTTTCCACCACAAAACAAGTTAACTGCATCTCGCTCACAATTCAGACTTTTCCTTAATTCTGAAGAAAGATCAGAACTGTGAGATGCTGCAATTACCCCCCCTTTAATGTTTGTTAAATCCCATGGTAAAAACAAGCTGCAATAATATATACACATTAGGGCTGTCAAATTGGCTGAAATGCCAAATTCAAATTTTGTACTAAAATATCAAAATGTGAATTACTCTAATTTAAGGCATAAATTCGGTTGAAAAAAAAAAGCTTTTGGCTTCTCTCCTGAGGCCACAAGAGGGCGAATCGAGCAAAATATTACCGTACTAATGCACGTTTCTTCAAAGTAGGGCTGGGCGATACGAGTAAAAATTAATATCTGTATTTTTTGGCTGATTTGCATGTATGCATATAGGTATTTTGTATTTGGATTAAACAAATAAAGTGAATGTAACCATGTATAATGTGCAAAAAGGGTTAAAATCATATTACATTCTAACATTGCGATCTAAAAACTAAAATAATGCTTATAAAGCAAAGTTAAATGTACTAAACAAAAAAAATGTAAAAAGCACAGACTAGGCTAATTGAGTAAAAAGGCTATTTTGATTACCTCATTACAGTCACTTTCACAGTTAGTGCTATCATACAAATACACTTGTAGGTTTAAAAAGTCCAACTACAAAATGTATATTTTAGTCAGTTATTATTGCGCTCCTATCCTTGTTTGGCATGCATACGCACACCGGCGCTCGTTCTAAATGAAGTCTGAAGTTTAGCGGAGAATAGCAAAGCAGAAGGCTAATGCAAAATGGAAATATTTCAATGGCTTTCTAACATTTACAGATGGAGAATATGCATCTGAAATGCAAGTTATGCATTTAGGAAAACAGCACATCTCAAACACATTAAACAGCGGGTCTCCGTCAGCAGCACACGCAGCCTTTTCTCTCCGAGCCGCTTTAAACTGAAACTATAGTCTAGATTAATCTTTGCTGATACACATCATTTATTAACATGATCGCAAGGTTCTTGATCTAGTAATTCCGTTTTGAAAAAAATTGAACTTTAATTTTACATGCTTTCTAACCATGCAGCTCTCTTGAATGCAACCATGATAGACATGTCTATAGAAAATGCCATAAATATGTATTTTGTATGAACGTCTTTGTTTCAGTTAAACATGTCCTCATTGAAGTTCTTTCCGCAATATTTTGAATGTGCAGCGCTGCATGCAGTGGCTTTAACTGGATAGGCAAAAAAAAAAAAAAAAAAAAAGCATTTTGTGCGCCTGACGGACACCTAAAATTCAAACGCAGCGTTTGCATTCAAATGTGGATATTTATTTGAAATACGACGAATTCGAAATTTGTAGTTTTTTTGACAGCCCTAATACACATCACATGTTAACCAACAAACTATGCATCTATAGCAAAAACTGAAAAACACGTACGAGGTCTTCTTTTCCGCCTGTTACCTTGCTTCCACAAACGTTATGGTATTTCTTCTCCAGGATCTTTTTGACGGCAGATTCCTCCTTGAACGTGATGAAGACGAAGCCCCTTCTTTTGTCTGTCTTTGGATCCATTGGAAGTTCAATCGTTTCGATCTGCAAGCATCATAATCGATACAGCATTAATAAAAATCAGAAGACAAACAAATGTTTTTATTCTTAGATTAACACGCACCTCTCCGAAGGCCCCGAAGTATTCTCGGATCTTCTCTTCTGGGGTTTCAGGGTTAAGGCCGCCGACGAAGATCTTCTTAACGACCTCTTTCTTTATGGCCATGGCTCTCTTGGGATCGATCTGTCGGCCATCTAGCCTGTGTTCCTTCTGCTCCAGCACCTTTCAAAAGAAGAGACGTGAACGTCCGCCACCAAGCAAGCGTTTGGATTGAAGGGAAGCGAAAGCATGCATACCTTGTCCACACTTTCTGAATCTTTGAACAAGATGAACCCAAACCCACGTGACCGGCCGGTGTTTGAATCCATCTTTATGGTGCAGTCCGTCACCTCCCCGAACTTTGAGAAGTAGTCCTTTAGGTCTGTCTTACTGGTGTCCCAGCTTAGTCCTCCAACAAACATTTTACTGCACAAAACAATAAAACAAGTTGATAAGAGCCTGCATTGAACCTCTAACTAAAGACTGCAACAGATGAATTTCAAATCAATTATTTAAAGCACCTTAAACAGTACCAAAGTGCTGTACAATAAAAAAAAATCCAATCACTTCCTCCATAATGGAATAAATAACTCCTAAACTGTTAAAAACAGACCTACGTGGTTGGCAATCAGTGATATGCTTTCATTAAAGCCATCAGCGCACATTTCAACTATTTCACTGAGCAATCGGAATTTGCAGTGAACTACATTACCCATAATTCCTCAGAGAGATGCCCACCGAACAGAAAATCACGAGCAAATATTTTCCACTAAACATTGACTACATAAAGAAAAATTACCTCATTGAATCAAGTTTAATATTTTTTCACTCCTTTCTAACTCAATTGTCATTCATAAGAGTTACCGGATTGTAGTTCTTCCCCTAGTTGAAGCTGCCAAATAGACAGTGTCAGATTTTATTTTATTTACCTGACTCGGTTCAAAGCTGGTTGGTATGATTCTGTAAGGCTATTCAAAAATCCCTATGGAAAAATGAATGAAAAGAAAAAACCTTGAACCAGTCGAAAAGTGGGCGGGGACTATTGCGCGCTATTGCTCCGATTCTTAAATCGGATTGGACGAGCTCGTGTACAATTCAACTATATTAAGACAGTCGCTTGGCAACCATAAACCGTTTATCGGCTAATGTCAATGAAGCAAATTGCAATGCGGATGAAAAGTGTTGGGTAACGTTATAATAAACTGACTTTAGAGTGTATGTGATTTGAGCGCTGTAAGGTCAGCCTCGTGTATCGACAGATCAAACATCTGCTGCCACCCGCCAGCGAGAGATTTACCCCCAAACAACCCTCATTTCCAACAATGAGCACAATAACCGGACAGAAGAACCGAGCTAGAAACACACCCCACCCCCCTCTATTAACAAAGACACGGCGCCAACACAGACGCCTTAAAACACAACATCTACATTAAGCATGCACGCGTAACAAAGCGCTCAATCTCCTCACCCGGCATCTTCCTCGCCCTTGCTGGCGTTGATCTGTCCTCCGTTCTCCTCATCCGCGGCCTCCTCTGCGAGCTCTGCTCCGTTCAGATCCTCCTCGTTCCCGTTCTCGGAGGTTTCCATGAACTGGTTCTCTGCGTCGGCCATTTTAGTAGCTTTAGATTACCTCTGGATCAGAAATGATTTGATTTAGGTTCACAGTGCGAGATAATACAGTCGATGCTTGAATAA
>CM049834.1:26544327-26554327 GCA_027422435.1 Schizopygopsis pylzovi
ATATACATGTCTGTATTGTTTTTTTATTAATTTGTAGTTATAATTAACTTAGTTAAAAAAAAAATGTAATACCCCAACTTAAACAAAATAAGTGTTGTGCATAAATACACACACACACACACACACACACACACACAGAGACAGACACACAGACACACACACAGAGACACACACACACACAAGACTTTAGTACAGACAGACAGACACATTCTAAGCACACATTTTCTTACTACATGACAGACTAGTTTTAGACTACACACAGCACACACACACACACACACTATTTTAGTAAGAAAAACAATTCTAGTAATATTTTCTTTTCTTTTAATGGTTTTAGTTTTAGCTAATACGGGATACCATCCTAAATTTAAAAAGCAGTTGTATATTTTCTTGTATAAAAGACAAATCGTTTTTTTCTCTATGAGATATTTGCATCGACTCCGTAGTACTCCCTCGCAGGCCCCGGTTTGAAAACCAGGGTCCGTATACACAAAACATCTTAAGGCTAACAGTAGCTCCTAACTAGCCGATTTAGGAGAAAATCTTGTGTATAGCGGGCGTGTCAGTCCTAAATGTTTGCTCTCAGAGTACTTCACAAATGGTTTTAACGCTGAAACTAGCTCGTAAATCTGTGAAGCGTTACGAGTAGTGAAGAGGACTCCTAAGTCACTATCCTAAAATAGCTATTGTCGGCAATCTACCTCAGAATATAAACATTTTAGACAAATTTGACGATAATGAGCTTTTAAAAAGGTATAGCCTTTTAAGGTTATCCCTAGATTCCCTACTCCAAATGTACCTTTGATTATATATTTTCATTAACCAGCAGGGTTCGTACACATTTTTACCAACAAATTTCCATGACTTTTCCATGACATTTCCATGACTTTTGTGACAATTTCCATGACCTAATTTCACATTATTTTACAATAAGAATAAAAATCTGTTCAAATTATCATAGCATTTTAACTAAAATGAATGACTATTAATACTATTGTTTGCTTTTTTGTTTTAGTAAAAGCTTAAACTGCGCCAGATGTGAAGGTCCTTGCAGTCCGAAATTTCACATGCAAAAACGCATACAAACATTTCTGACTCGGCGTGTAAGGACCTTTACTCCACACAGAGAACATATCACTATTATCATTTATTTAACTCAGTTAAACGCAGGGCCAGAATTTCGTTTTGCAATATATATAGGGCCCTATGAAATCCGTTTTAATTTTTCCCAAATTCCATTTAATTTTTTTCTAAATTCATTTTTTACCGTTTCAATTTTTCTAGATTCCGTTTTTTTTTCCGTTTTCATTTTATAGACTCCTTTTTAATGATCAAATTAAATTGTATTTATCAAAAAGCATGTCTAATTAATTAAAATCATGAAACTTATACAATTTAATTTATTAAAAGTGTAACAAAAATGACGTTTAGGGCCGTATGAAATGTTGTATTTTTTTCTCACCTTATGTTTTATTGTTGCCAAATTCTGTTTTAGCTCATCTGATTATTTGAATGCATACAACACATTTTTTTACTCTTACAGTAGCCTTATGAATTGTTTTTTTTCCTCAGAAATTCTGTGTTGTGTATTTAAATGTGACTGGTTATCAGATTAAGGCATGAAACATCGATTTAATTTATATTTTAATGAATGAAAATGAAACATTTACATGTTGAAAAATAAAGGGGATTTAGCCTACTATTAAAAATTAAATATTTTGTGATTATGTCTTAATAAAATAAAGTTGTATTATTTTTCAACAGTAGTAGTAGACGTGTTTTTAAAGTAGAACTAAATTCACAGTTTCATTGTTTGTAGGGGCAAACAGATGCAGATAATTAAAACATGCACATTTCTTCTCTTTCTCTGTCACTCTTAAAATGGGCATATTTGAGAAACAAGTCGAGTAGTTTGCATCACTGAATAGAATTGTCGGTCATTTAACATTTCTTTTGTAAAACAGTTGACTAAACATCTTACCTCGCTCTCTTTTGTTAATCTGACGCTTCATCGCGCGCTCAGCATCTGTGAACGCTAAACTCCGCCTACTTTGATTTGATTTGAATTCAATTACTTTGACATTGACGAACGCTGTTTGCCGCTGAGGCAGAGCAGACTTTTAAAGCTTTTTTTGTCACCCTAACAAGAGCGCTGCGTAATCGAGGACAGCAGATGCTCATGTAGGCCTATAATTATCTTTATTGAAGTGAGTTAGGTTTAAATCGCAATCGTCAAGCATTAATTAATGATTTTTGTTGTTGCAATTTTACACATAATAATCCACGATGATCACAGTACACAAAACTGAAATTGCACGTCAAAATAACAGTCAATATTTTTTGAGACCCACCCCCCAAAAAATAAATTAGCCTACTTTCCACAAATCATGTTTTCAGGGGAGCCCATGTATTATTAAGGGGAGCCCCTAGCTCCAGGATGGCCATTTTAACGTCATTTTGTGTGTAATTTTGCCGCTTAAACGCAACAAGCTGCACTTTTAGAGCCCCATATTTCAGCCTCGACTTTTAGTTTATGGCTTCGGGACAATTTTCACATCAGACGCGGGCCGGGCATCGAGCTTGTTTTAGGATTCCTCCTTATTTTTGTATTTTAGAAATCCATCAATTATTATGGTGATGAAAAGGATTAGCCGCTCGTGGAAACAATACCGCGACTGACAAGAGCAGCACGACCTGTCTAATAGCACACATTTGTCTAGGTTAAACGTTTAAACTAACATTGTGATATGCTTTTTAAGTATTTTATATAGATTTTATTTTAGTCAAGTGGTGATTTAAGAAGGCTAAATTGATCAAACATAGTCAAACTCACTGTCTGCAGCTGGCCGATTGCTCAAAAGATACTTTAAAAACAAAAACTTGAATTTAATAAACAAATACATTTTCCAAACATATTTCTAAATTAACTTAATAAAGAAACGAAATACGCTTTGCCATTAAAAACGAAACTGAACTATTTGAATGGCTAGAACAGCAGCTGTGTAATGGGGAAGAGAGAAAGAAAGACATGGGCTCCAGTCGGACTGGGGAAGGTAATTCTGATATCTGCTAAACAAGGATTGGACTGGGGCGTATGTTTGAGGCCCGTGCAGGACTCTACTGAGCTTGTTTGGTACCAAAGTCAATTTGGTGCTCACAAGGCGGCTTTATACGGACGCCATTTGGACATGACTGAGTGCAGCGGAAACCGCCTCTGGAGCGCGCGAGTTCAGAACGGCTTAAAAAGACGTGCAAATAAATAATAGGCTACATTTTAGTGACAATGCAACAATGACCTGATTAGGCAGGTGACAATTCTGTCAACTGTACCAAAATGCCAGAGAAAGACTTGTATCGCACCGTGCAGCTCTTTAGTGCAGACGAGATGCGCTGATTACGTGTTTTCAGAGAAAGTCAAAGAGAGAAAACACAGCTGATGAATCCGTTTTCAAATGACCGATTTGATATTCTGTGTGGATCTATTTACTCTTCAGCCTACAAGCTATAGGCTATTGAATAAATGTGTGAATATCCATCATTTTAAATTCGAAAGCTGCGGGAAAGAGTAGAAATATGCGATATAGCCCATGCGCAATCCCGTACCGAAATTCAGGACCTGAATAAACATAAATTGTATTATACATAGTTACATAGATACATTACACATTATACATAGATTTGTAAAATAGATTTCCATGACTTTTCCAAAACTTTCTGGGTTTATTCATTTTTCCAAAACTTTTCCAGGCCTGGAAAATGCGGTTTTAAAATTCCATGACTTTTCCAGGTTTTTCATGACCGTACGAACCCTGAACCAGGTGGGCCAGAAGTTACAGCTGTTCTTGCGTCCAGTTTGGTTTTCCTACAATCAGTCATGATTCTACTCTGTAAACTAAAAGGCGGTTTATATGCATCCGCTACGAGAAGCATACATGCAAGAGACTGACAATTAGCCAAGGGTGGTTCTAGAGCCTTTTTAGATGGGCTTCAGCCCCCTATTCGTCGTCCCAGCCCCCCTAAAACTATACTCAGCGTACTCAGTGCTGCTTCCTCAGGAAAGTTCATCATCGTCGCTCGTTTATCGATCTCAATGTGGTAATCACGCACTGATTGATCGTTAAAGTGCGCTCACACATGTGAATGAAGCACTGCACGGACAGCACAGCCTCATGAAAGTGCGTTTCAATGGCACGAAATGTTTCTATTTGGTGTGCTTATGATACGCCCATTTACCCAATCATTGTGTCTCATATGCACGCCAAAGTCAGTTTTCTCGTATAAATAGCACACCAAATAGAAACAGTAAATCGTGCCATTGAAACACACTTGCATGAGACGGTCGTTCACTTTCACGTCCTCTTGAGCAAATACACAAAATATTATGTCACAATAACCTTAAGTAAACGCAGTCGGTTACGTCTTAAACCGTTAAGAAAATATTGGATGTGTGTCAGTATGCATTTCTTATATTAGGCTAATAATGTTTATCAAACAACAAAAGAAAAACATGAGAATCATGTAATTGTAATACCGTTTTCATAAGCACAGTAAAATACTGTAATGTGTATCGTTGTATCTAAAGGTTTCTCTGAGGGCTAAGCCCCCCCCCCTAATGATGAAATCCTAAAACCGCCCCTTAGCTGAATATATATTTGTTTAATTAGTGACACTTATTCTGCATGTTCAAATCTTTATTTGAATGTGGCAATTAACCTTATTTTTTTCAACATGTATTTGACTATGGCAACATAATATCACGCTCTACAATATTTCTATGAGTAAATCTCTGACAGAGACTATCAGCCAATCACTGTGTGCATAGATAGTAAGCATGCTGATGTCATCCAAAGACTTCTCTCTATTCCTTAGTAAACATTAGTCTCAGCAGCTTTGTGAATAGGTTTTAAGAGAAAACTCTTAGCTAAAACCTTTTACTGCGGTTTAGGAGAACTTTTAGTGGCGAGATAAAAACTTTTGTGAATACAGGACCTGGTCAATATGATTTTTTGGAAGAATAATATCCGTTCCTAGGTTCAGATATTGACCCTAAAACAGTGAAACGGACCTTTCCACCAGAGGCACAGAGGGATCCATCCGGGGAGACGGTGACGGTGTTCAGGAACCCGGTGTGTCCGATGTGATTGGTCTTCAGCTTACAGTTAGCCAGATTCCACACCTGAAAGAGACGAAACACTGCGAGTGAAGAAGAGATCGTCCACGCGAACTATGAAGACTTTGAAGAACCTATGTTTACATGCTTGAGTTTGCATTTGAAGGAAAAAAATCAACTGCGTTTATATGTATGCGTGTAGGGGGGGGCGATATGACCAAAATCTTATATCACGATAACAATATATATCACCATATAGTGAGTTTTTTCTTTTAAAAAGGTTATTATATTAAAATCTTTAATACCATATCATTTTCATAATCCTTGTCACCAATGTCAATATGAAACTAATACAAGCCTAAAGAGAGAAACTCAACCTCACTGAAGATAAATAAACAGTCAGTGATGAAATATGGATAAGAAACTAATTGCAAGCAATAGGACAAAAAAAAATACAATAAATAAGAAACACTACATACATCGTGTAAATTAATTAGTATTCACTGTGTTAATTATATCTATATATCTATGATAGATATATCATGTATAGATTCTATACATATTATAAATATATCATTATTATTGTTATTTTTTATTTATTCTCATTAAAGTTACAAAAGTGATTTAGTCAAGATATATATTGGAACGCTTCCCCTTTAAGACCGAAGTCCGGATCTAATACACTGTTACATTGTGTTTCTCTTTCTGCTGTTTACTCTCTCTTGAGACCTAAATCACTGTTTATGAGGATACTTGCAAAGACGGGGATTCTGACGCGTATAAGTGTGTTTATGTAATTGTTCAAAGTCGGCGGAAAAGAAAAGGCGCTCCTCTCACACAGAAAGAGACGCGCACGCATATAGCTCTGTTGTTTGTGTTTCAAAATCGGTTGTTTTAAAACTGCAGTGCTTAAAAACGCGTGACCATGCTACAGATGTAGTCCCTCGTTTAGTAACGAGCTCCTGGTTTTGTGGTCGTTCTGTCTCCTCTTCACGTCCCGTGGTGGGCGGCGTATAAAGATCGCAGTCACTCAAATTATGAAAAGTTATTACCGTAAACAATGTATTTTGCGACACCACGATAGAACATAATATGAAACGATAGACTTTTTATTTCGTCCATCCGATATATATCATCATATCGCACAGCCCTATATGCGTGTCTAACAACAGTTAGTCCACAGAGCTGACCTCTGACCTGTCAATCTCTCTTGATTTCAGAACCTTAACATTAGCTGCATTCTGACCAATCAGAGGACAGCTTACTCATGTGACTTGAATACATACATTTCGGAACACTTTGAAATGTTACCAAGCGCAACATTGTAACAATTGAAGTCATCGTTTCAGAACAAAGCAAGAGAAAACTCGACTCAGCTCTCACCTTGACCATCTTGTCCCAGCCGCAGGAGACGATGATGGGGTTACTGCTGTTGGGAGAGAAACGCACGCAGGAGACCCACTCAGTGTGACTCTCGTCCTGAGGAACAACACAAACATCTCAGACTAACTAACTAAAGTTAACCCTGTAGAGCCTGACATAACAAATAATACTCATAGCTTTAGACTAAATATCACAAATGTGCATGTGAGTATCATATTTGACCCATCAGGCTTTTATGGCTCATACAGCAGGATTTAAGGAGAATATGGAGGAAAGAACAGCTCAAACTGAGCAAAAATATGCAATTTGGTGAAGATGATGATGTATATGTGGACAAATAATGATGGAATTCTGATGCTTGTAATGTAAATCAATGAGATCTTTATTTCAGTACAGTAGATGCTTGCATAAAATGATATAAATATCAGTCATCACTCTGCAATAATATGTCTAAGTAAGATGAGATTGAAATGATCCAAATATATAATGCGATCCGATGCTGATCGAGAGATGAAGAAATAAACGCTCCTCAGAAGACTTGAGATGAAGATCATTCCTCCGCTGAGGAACAGTGAAAGGAAGAAACGCTCCTCTGAACGATTGATGGAGAATCAAGTAAAGCCGAGCTGCTTCAGTCCAGTAAGTGTTCATCTGGAAAGTTATTCTTACATGTACTTGATAAGTGAAGCAGCAGCTGAAGGTGGACATTTGTCCAATTACACTTAAAGTCTAAACGATCGATCAGAATACAGAAGGCATGGAGTAGAGATTGTGTGTAGAGATCGACCAATATATCGGGTTACCAATATTTTTCCCATTATCGGTGAAATAAAATGATTTTTTTATTTTTTTTGGTCACATACACAATTATACAGAGTATAACTAGCAGTAAAATGTGTTCTCTGTATTTGACTCATCCAAGTGCACACACACCTGGAGCAGTGGACACACACACACACACACACCATACACACACATACCGTACACACACACACACACCTGGAGCAGTGGACACACACACACACACACACACACACAGACACACACCTGGAGCAGTGGACACACACACACACACACACCTGGAGCAGTGGACACACACACACACACACACACACACACACACAGACACACACACCTGGAGCAGTGGACACACACACACACACACGCACACACCTGGAGCAGTGGACACACACACACACCTGGAGCAGTGGACACACACACACACACACACCTGGAGCAGTGGACACACACACACACACACACACACCTGGAGCAGTGGACACACACACACACACACACACACACACCTGGAGCAGTGGACACACACACACACACACACACACACCTGGAGCAGTGGACACACACACACACACACACACACACCTGGAGCAGTGGACACACACACACACACACACACACACACACCTGGAGCAGTGGACACACACACACACACACACCTGGAGCAGTGGACACACACACACACACACACACACACACCTGGAGCAGTGGACACACACACACACACACACACACACACCTGGAGCAGTGGACACACACACACACACCTGGAGCAGTGGACACACACACACACACACACACCTGGAGCAGTGGACACACACACACACACACACACACCTGGAGCAGTGGACACACACACACACACCTGGAGCAGTGGGCACACACACACACACACACACACACACACACACACACTGTTCACTCAGGAGAAGCTCCAGCACGACCACTGCATGTAACTTTATAAAAGATTCACTCGTTTGAAACACACTAAATTATATTATCATTTACTATAGAACCATTATTTCACCAATAAACATCTAAATAAATACATCTCTATCTAAATTAATGATTTATTATCTCCACAAGCGATCGCAGTTTGAGTATAGTTCTGTGTAAATAGATAAACCGCTGGCAGCAGTTTTCATAATTTAGACAAAAACATTTTAATAATTCTAATAAAACAGTTAAGAAATGCAGTAAAATATGATTTTTTTGTTCGTTATAGTTATTTCAATATTATTCAGTGAATTATTCTTCACTCTTTAGTCTATTAAACAGCTTATAAACCTAAAACTGTAGTTTAAAATGAAGTTGATATGACGTCTGTCCTTTATTTTCTCCATTTGAAAACATTAGACATTCTTTAGCTTATTGTTAATATCAGTGTTGCTGATGATGCTTTTATTGTTGTAATTTTAAGATTAAATCTGACATGAAAATGTTAATTTACAACAGTTGTTTGTTGTTGTTAAGACGACTGAAAGAAGGAAAAACCAAAGCGAAGAATGGACTTACTTCAGTTATTTATGTACTTTATAACAGTAAATAAATATCGGTTCTGCATATCGGTTATATAAACCAACAAATAATCGATATCGGTTCTAAAAAATCAATATCGGTCGATCACTAATTGTGTGACCGGTTTAACAGCAAAGTTTTGATCATTTAGAAACGTACATATCAAATATAACACAGTAGTATTTATATGTTGAATTACTTTAAAACAAGACCAGGGCTATGACTGCTAAAACCCGCTCATTTCCACCGAACCCAGCTCTCACCTGAATGGTGTACTTGCAGACGCCCAGCGTGTTCCACAGCTTGATGGTTTTGTCCCGAGAGCCGGACACGATCTGCCGGTTATCAGCGGAGAAGGCCACGCTCAGCACGTCTTTGGTGTGACCCACAAACCGACGGGTCGTGATTCCTCTACGAACGACATTCAAAGAGCAAAGTGAGCTTGAGCTCATGAACACAGAGCATTCAAGCAGTAGTAGATCTGTATGTAACGCCGTGTCAGCTTCTTAGGCTGTTATCATGACAAATACAATACAATTAAAAACTGAAAATAAATAAACAAGTTATACTACACACAGATTTTTAACACTAACATGTGACCTTGGAGCAAAAAAGCAGTCATAAGGTATATTTATAGCAATAGCCAATAACACACTGTATGTGTCAAAATTATCAATTTTTATTTTATGCCAAGAATCATTATGATATTAAGTAAAGATCATGTTCCATGACAATATTTTTTTCATTTCCTACCGTAAATATAATAAAACTTGATTTTTGATTAGTAATATGCATTGCTAAGAACTTCATTTGAACAACTTTAAAGGCGATTTTCTCAATATTTAGATTTTTTTGCACCCTCAGATTATAGATGTTCAAATAGTTGTATCTCAGCCAAATATTGTCCTATCATAACGAACATCACTGTAAAGCTTAATTATTCAGCTTTCATTTGATGTATAATCAAAACATTGACCCTTATGACTGGTTTTGTGGTCCAGGTTTTATATGATAAAAACTCTAAAACTTTTTCTGTCAAAACGATAGTAAATATCTCACGTGGTGAGGTCCCACAGACGCAGCGTCCCGTCCCACGAGCCCGACAGAGCGAACTGACCATCTGACGAGACGACCACGTCGCTCACGAAGTGCGAGTGTCCGCGCAGGGCTCGCTGAGGAATGCCGTAGTTG
>CM049834.1:26556827-26586827 GCA_027422435.1 Schizopygopsis pylzovi
TACCTCAAACTCTCAGTGACTGGGACATCTGGGACGTTAAAGTTGTAATGAATCGCATTGTTTGCGATGATTAACATCAATTTGTTCTGCTGATTTTTGCAACAAAACAAAAAGGCCTAATATTTCCGAATTGGTTAAGTAGTTATGAAAACGAAAATCCCAAATTTCAAACTGTTTTATTTTTATGCCAACGATTCCATTTTATGGTTTTCCAAACTTTATGTGAATGCTGCATTCGAATGTTCTCGGAACGTTCTAAAACAATACTGAACATCCAACTAAAATGTCCTATAAATAATATTTTTCTGTTAATGTTTTGACAACATAGAGACCAAAGAACATTGCGTGAACGTTACACTGATGTTACTAGAAGAACGTTTTTTCATAACTGAGAGAATTTGCCAGAACGTTCTGAGTCTGACGTTACCTGTTTGCCGGGAAGTGATGCTACGATCAAAACCATCAATAAAAACGTTTCATCATTTATAGTTGCATACTCACTGGCCACTTTATTAGGTACACCTTGCTTGTACCGGGTTGAACCCCTTTTTGTCTTCAGAACTGCATTAATTCTTCGTGGCATAGATTCAACAAGGTGTTGGAAACGTTCCTCAGAGATTTTGGTCCATATTGTCATGATAGCATCACACAGTTGCTGCAGATTTGTCGTCTGCACATCCATGATGTGAATCTCTCGTTCCTCCACATCCCAAAGGTGCTCTATTGGATTGAGATCTGGTGACTGTGGAGGCCATTTGAGTAAAGTGAACTCATTGTCATGTTCAAGAAACCAATTCTAACCAGTCTGCCCATTCTCCTCTGACATCATCTGCCGCTCACTGGATATTTTCTCTTTTTCAGACCATTCTCTGTAAACCCTAGAGATGGTTGTGTGTGAAAATCCCAGTAGATCAGCAGTTTGTGAAATACTCAGACCAGTCCGTCTGGCACCAACAACCATTCCACGTTCAAAGTCACTTAAATCCCTTTCTTCCCCGTTCTGACGCTCGGTTTGAACTTCAGCAAGTCGTCTTCACCACATCTAGATGCCTAAATGCATTGAGTTGCTGCCATGTGATTGGCTGATTAGCACTGTGTGTTACCAAGCAATTGAACAGGTGTACCTAAAGTGGCCGGTGAGTGTGTGTGTATATATATATATATATATTGATCAAATTATCAATTTTAATGCACTCATCAAAATAAAAGTCAAATGTCAAAAGTTTTGGTTTTAATGGCAAAAAAGTATTCACAGTGCATAATTTCACCTAAAATCTGAGTGGAAATCAGGATTAGGCATTAAATAATATCATACAAGAGAAAATGGGCTGAGAATGGAACGAATCCTTGGCTCAGAAGAGGACAGGAATCGTGTTTGTGCTGTTTTTCTTCTGATAAAGAGGAGAATACAAGACTTCTTCACCTTACAAATGGTCTTCAAAAGCAAAAATGGCACCAAATGCATATTTTTGTGAGAAAGCGTGTCATGTTCAAGCAAAACAGACACTATTTTTGGAAAAAGGCAACTCAAAATTAGTAAGAAACACGTTGGATTTAATTCAAATAAGATGCAGGGTGGTGTTTTGTCGCATGGTGCATGTCAGAAAGCATTTCACAGAGTTTCGATATCTGTTCGTTTTTCTTTCTGGAACCAAAGAAACACGAACAAAACGCATGGATGTTGATTCAGTGACATAGATTTAGCTCTCAAAAGTAAAGCTAGTGCAGTCACATTCAAACCTCAGAAATGAAATCTTTTGTAGGGTTCAGGTGAGGTTGTTTCTGGAGTTCTCCACCCGTTCTTTGGACCACACAGACCGTCCCAGTGTTTGGACCACAGTGAAGAACTGGACCGTTTCTCTCCCAGCTGACTGACCTCCACTTCTGCACGACACGCTTTAAGTCCTGCTGAGATGAATGAAATCAAACTAGCGGCTATGTCTGGATTAGTACTGCAATATATTATATGCATGCTGTGCATAGTATTCAAATTTGTAAGCACAGATTATGACAAAAGCACCATATACATCATCAGTATGCTGCGTTGATTAATATATCCCAGAATACAATGCACTTGACCTTGCATCTCCAATATGATGATAATAGCAATCTTGATACTGACTCATTATTTGATTTGACAGCAAAAATACATTTTCAAACAGTGGATTAAAACATTGGATTTTTTTTTTTTGTCCCGTAAAATAATGCGTCACAAGTTTGAGGGTCAAGATTTCTTAATGTTTTTGGAAGTCTCTTCTGCTAACCAAGGCTGCATTTATTTGATCAAAAACAGTATTGTGAAATATTATTACAATTTAAAATAACTGTATGCTATGTGAATATTTAATCAAATGTAATTTATTTCTGTGATGCAAAGCTGCATTACTCCAGTCTTCAGTGTTTCACGTGCTGAACACTGTCTTCTAGCCTCCAAAACCTCCCTCTGTCCCTCATTACTCATCTCTATTGTGTTAACACGCTGAGACAGTGAGTGAAAGTCAAACACGCTCTCTGAAAACATGACGCTTCGGAAACAGCAGGTACAATAGAGTTAACGAGCGAGATGAAACTATAATCTGACTATGAAATCAGCTCAAACGTGCAAAATCCCCAAACATCACAACCTCAAACCCACATAAAACATGCAACAGAAGGGTGATATTTCACTTTAGATAGCGACAGACAGACAGACAGACAGACAGGGACAGAGAGACAGACAGACAGACAGACAGACAGACAGACGAAGAGGACAACAGACAGACAGAGACAGACGACGACGATAGATAGAGACAGACAGACAGACAGACAGACAGACGATAGATAGAACGACAGACAGACAGACAGACGATAGATAGGACAGAGAGACAGACAGACAGACAGATAGATAGACACACAGACAGACGAGACAGACAGACGAGACAGGACGACAGACAGACAGACAGACAGAGATAGATAGACACACAGACAGACAGACAGACAGACAGATAGACTAGACAGACAGACAGACAGACAGACAGACAGATAGATAGACAGACAGAGAACAGACAGACAGACAGACAGACAGACGATAGATAGAGATAGACAGACAGACAGAGAGACAGACAGACGATAGATAGACAGACAGAGAGACAGACAGACAGACAGATAGAGACAGACAGACAGAGAGAGAGACAGACAGAGAGACAGACAGACAGAGTAGAAGACAGACAGACAGAGAGACACACAGACAGAAGACAGACAGATGATAGATAGACACACAGACAGAGAGACAGACAGACGATAGATAGACACACAGACAGAGAGACAGACAGACGATAGATAGACACACAGACAGAGAGACAGAAGAGAGACAGACAGAGAGACAGACAGACGATAGATAGACAGACAGACAGACAGACAGACAGACGATAGATAGACAGACAGACAGAGATACAGACAGAGAGACAGACAGACATAGATAGAGATAGACAGACAGACAGAGAGACAGACAGATGATAGATAGACAGACAGAGAGACAGACAGACAGACATAGATAGAGACAGACAGACATAGATAGAGACAGACAGAGAGACAGACAGACGATAGATAGACAGACAGACAGACAGACAGACAGATAGATAGACAGACAGACAGACAGACAGACAGACAGACAGACGACAGATAGATAGACAGACAGACAGACAGAGATGATGAGACAGACAGACGAGACAGACAGACAGACAGAAGAAGACACGACAGACAGACAGAGAGACAGACAGAGAGACAGACAGACAGACAGACAGAGAGAACAGACAGACAGAGAGACAGACAGACAGACAGACAGAGAGAGACAGACAGACACACAGACAGACAGACAGATAGACAGACAGACAGACAGACAGAAAGACAGACAGATAGATAGACACACAGACAGACAGACAGAAAAACAGACAGATAGATAGACACACAGACAGACAGACAGATAGATAGACACACAGACAGACAGACAGACAGATAGATAGACACACAGACAGACAGACAGACAGACAGAAAAACAGACAGAGAGAGAGATAGATAGACAGACAGACAGACAGATAGATAGACACACAGACAGACAGATAGATAGATAGATAGTATATAAGAGCAGCATGACTTCTGACCAATCAGAGTCCTCTAAATAAAAAAAGATTTCCTGAGTTCATCGCTCGCATCCTCTGAGGAAACCGAAGAAACAATGTAGCGCTCTGTGGGCTGCAGCCCATTGTGACATCATCAGACGGGGACATTGTCGTCATGGGGACGCTGATCTGAAGAAACCCCACACAGGAAGTGTCCTCACAATAGCCTTTGTAATCTTATCATCTCCACCAAATACACTCAGACCCTGAGTCACACGTCTTTTTAAAGTCCGATCCCGAGCATTTTCTCTTTCTGTGGGGCAGGGAAGGGCTGGAGGAGAAGATCCCTGTGGGGTTCATTATTAGTTTGGATCTGACAGCACATTTCCTGCGTAAACTCAGGATAGAAAATATTCAACACCCTCTATTGTTTCTCAACATAATGATAACAAATCAGCCACAAGGTCCCTTACTCAAGAGCACAGTCATTCACACACGAGCGTGTCGCTCAACTGATTATCAGTGTCACAGACTGGAATATATATCAATCACATCCAAATAAAACAAGACTAATGCGCATCAAAAGTGCTACGATTTTAATTTTCACTATGTTTAGCACTGTTTCTGAGAAGTCTTAACAGTATGTTAAACGTGTGGATCAAATTTGAGTCAAATATAACATTTTTTTGTTTAGTTTGAAACTCCAAAACAGCTATCTACATTTAATATTTAATATTTTCAGCCATCAAAATATCTGATCTCAGATATACAATGAGAGAAAAGACACATCCACATTTAGACCAGGCTTAGAATGAATATAAATCATCTGCATTAAAGTGATAATTAAGCCCGAGTGACCATAAGAGCAATCCAAGTGGAAATATATAAACAGTAAAAAGTAAAGGGACTAAAATTGAACCCTGGGGGACGCCAGTAGGAACAGAGCCATATTAACTAAATAAAATCATTTAGTCATAGTATTCTACTGTTAGTTATATTATAATTGATTGAAAATCAAAAAATCTAAACTATATTTCTTTCATATTTGTGTGCGGGGCGCCGGACTAATGAGTGTGTATGTAGGTACACAAACTTTTCAAAAGCATGTGATTTGAGGCTAAGCTCTAATTGGCTTGTTTCAAATTGTCCTTGGGGCGCAGGCTCCTCCCCCTTTTGTTGTTAGAGCGAATCAATATTGTTTTTATATGTTTGGCCTCATGTGATTGGACCGTTCTCAACGACTCTCGTTCCACTCAGCAGCAGCTCGTCAGTTGACAGACAGGTACTAATTAATGTGGAAGCAAGCGCAATATCTCCAGATGAAAGAACATTCGGTTTTATCTTTACAAAAATACCCGTTCACAAGGCGTTCGGATGAAGAAGAAAAAAGGATCAAGGAGCTTGGACCAGATCGCCCGTACTTTCAGTTTGTTTGCGCCCCCCCCCAAATTTTTAGCACCAGCCGCCACTGGACAGAGCCAATCTCAGACCTGCAGCCACTCATAAAAACAAACTGGTGTACGATCAGAGAGATACGATCTAAACCAGTGTCAGAAACATCAAAAACCACTTCAAGACAATAGAGTAAAAGGTTGTAACTGACTGGATCAAAAGCAGCAGTAAAAGGATGGAAAGACAGCCAGAGTCTGAAGATATCAGCTGATCATTGGTGACCATGACCATAGCTGTTTCTGTACTGGGAAGTTCTCGAAACCAGACCAAAGGGGCTCAAAGAGATTATTAACAGTGAGGTGATTGTGCAGCAAAGCCACAACACATTCTAAGATGTTGACCAGAAAAGGAACATTTGAAATCGGGCTCTAATTGTTTACATTTTCAAAATAAATGTTGTTATGTTTTATAACAGCTGCAGTTTTCAGTGCTGCTGACACAACAGCGTCCGCAAAGAGTCATTTATAATACTGAAAATAGCCAGACACGATTTAAAACAAGCTTTTAGGGATGGGATCTAGTTAACAAGTGGTGACTTTAATACGTGATACAATACCTACTTACGAAGTCAATTTGAGAAAAAGATCACTTTCATGTTTTCGCAAGTTTCAATCTTCAACAATGATGCTTAACAAGTTTGCGTTCCTTAACTTGATGCAGTAGCTTCACATTAGATGTTGACAGCCTCTTAAGTGGTTTAAAAGTGCATTTAGACACCATTAATGTGGGTCTATATGCAAAAGCACTAAACGAATGTGCTTTCAAGGGTCAGTGTAATTGAACACTCACAGGATCTCATCCACTGGCTTTACTTCAGGCCGATTCAGACTCGGTTTACCTGACGCCAGCTGTACTCACGACATCTAAAAACACAAAACAGACAGGTAACATAGACGCAGTGAAGATACTGGGAAATGACACGCACTGTAACATGACATCACAGGACTACATGCATGACAATATAATACTTGTATGATTTATTTACGCCTCTGCAAGTTTTCTCAATGTATATAAATGAAAAATGTATGATCTGCATCTGATAACCAGCTTGAGTTGTTTGATTGATGCACTCATATAGATCCACATATATTAAAAAATAAAACATAAAACACTAAAGCATTATGAATATCATAAACGTCAAATACAATCCATTGGAAGGAAATGGACAGAGTTGAACAGATAGATGATTGAATAAAACAATACGTCAGTGGAGAAAATAACGTACATTATGAAAGATCAATATGCTTTTGAAATGAATTGATCTTTCTGAGAAGTGAAGCTTGTGCTTGAAGTAACAGATGAGTGCAGGAGGTACAAAGCCATGTAAAGCGGGGGGGGGGGGGGGGGGGGGGTGCTTCTCTTAAAACATTTAAATGTGTGTTTATGTGATCATGTGATCTTGTTTGTCTGTCAACATGTTTCAAGGCTGTCATTTGTTTTATATGTTTTTAAAACTTATGTTTAAAATCAATAAAGCATCATTTATCATATAAAATTATGAATATAAATGTATACATTTAAATAAATAATAATAATAAATGAATTTAAAACAAAACATAACTGGTTAAAACATTATGTATACTACAAATATTTTAAATAATACTTAATACAATAACATACAAATTAATTACAATACATTTTTAATTATAAACAAATTATAATAATAAATTATTTGAAAACAAAATAAATAAACAAACCTGGTTAAAATCAAAATAAATTAATGTATTATAAAAATATTTGAAATACCATGAATGAATGAATGAATCAATCATTTAATACAATTGATCAAAAAAAATATTTATAATTTTTATTTTTTAATAAAAAAAAACTGGTTAAATACAATAACTTAGGTATAATAAAATATATATTAAATAAATAAATCTGGCTAAAAATCTATATATTTATTTATTTTTATAGAAAAAAAAAATATATATATAATACATACACACACACACACACACACATAAAAAAATTATTTATTTAAAAAAATATAATAAATAGCTAAATAAATCTCTAGGCAGTAGCAGGAAATAACCAGTCAGAAAGAGGAAGACTAGTTTAACCTCCGAGCTCCTGCAGGTCACGTCATGTCTTGAACAGAGGAAAAGAGAGAGAGAACATCTATATACGTAAACTTATTCTTTCAGCATCTCTACAAGGTCATGCCAGCCCTGACTCGCTTAGTTTGGCTCCAACTCAAGGACATGAACGTTACAATTATAGTGCATGCAGGGAGAGAGAGAGAGAGAGAGAGAGAGAGAGAGAGAGAGCAGAGAGAGAGAGCAGAGAGAGAGAGACAGTGAGAGAGAAGAGTGAGAGAGAGTGAGAGAGAGAGAGAGAGAGAGGAGAGAGCAGAGAGAGAGAAAGAGTGAGAGAGAGACAGAGAGAGAGAGAGAGAGCAGAGAGAGAGAAAGAAGAGAGAGAGAGAGACAGAGAGAGAGAGAGAGACAGAGAGAGAGAGTGGGAGCGAGAGAGAGAGAGAGAGCAGAGAGAGAGAGTGGGAGCGAGAGAGAGAGAGAGACAGAGAGAGAGAGAGACAGAGAGAGACAGAGAGAGAGAGACAGTGAGAGAGAAAGAGTGAGAGAGAGTGAGAGAGAGAGAGAGAGAGAGAGAGAGAGAGGAGAGAGAGAGAGAGAGAGAGAGAGAGAGAGAGAGAGAGAGAGAGAGAGAAGAGAGAGAGAGAGAGAAGAGAGAGAGAAGAGAGAGAGAGAGACAGAGAGAGAGAGAGAGAGACAGACAGAGAGAGAGAGAGAGTGAGAGAGAAAGAGTGAGAGAGAGTGAGAGAGAGAGAGACAGAGAGAGAGAATAGAGTGAGAGAGAGTGAAGAGAGAGAGAGAGAGAGAGAGAGAGAGCGAAGAGAGAGACAGAGAGAGAGAGAGAGAGAGAAGCATCTGTTATCCAGTGTTACTGTTGGATTTCAACCAGGAACTGTTCTAAATCAGCAAGGTCCAAAGTGAAAAGGCCAAATTCTTTCTTTCTTTCTTTAAACTCTGCAGTAGTATTGTATATGAGTTAGACCAGCTTGCACAAACAGGAAGTTGAGACATGAGAGCGTGATCAATATGCATTTACAGGATATTAAACTCATGCAGGGAAGTGATGTACACTTACACTGAGTGCCATTATAACCAACTAATAACTAACGAACAAATGTCTCTCAGTGATCTTCAGGTCTCTGGATCTCTCACCTGTTTTCTGGTCCAGCGTGTGGCATCTTAGTTCACTGAGTAAGGAACAGGATTTGAGGAGTCACGCACAAAGGCTGCAGGAAACACAGAAATACATGCGATTCGTTTTAGCTCAGCTCTTGTAAAGCTGGTGTTTGCACGTGTGGTCAGATTCAATGACATCTGCTCTATATGAGACGTGTCTGTTGATACCTCTGTTCTATAGAGTTCAACCCCTTTACTAGAAATAACTCAGCATCACATTAATAGCTCAAACCTTCTGTTCCCGTGGTCCTCAATCGTCTGAGCTCGTTCCTGTGAACACAATACGTGTAAATGATTGCTCAAGATGTTCCTCTTTAGCTCAGCTGGCTTAACTGAGTTATCATCTATATATCAGCTTCGTTTCAGATCTCTTTTGCTTGAATAAACCGGTCTTCTGTTCAGAGCCAATGAGACGTTTAAACCAGGAATCATTTGGCTAACGAACACCCGGCGCTGTTAGGAGCCAGTGCCCTGATTTGTGGCAACAAAGAATGAAGGAATAAATAACCAGTGAATGGAAAAATGCCCAGTGTGATGTCAGAGGGTCTGAGGAGCAATGCATGCTGGGATTTGACCAACACAGGGCTGACGTGGAACGGATCCAGATCAGATACATGCTAACTGTGGGAACGCAGAAATGTTAGCCAAATGCATTTAACATCCCTTTCTGTCAAACACCTGTCATGTTTCAGCATCCAATCAATTCTGGAAGAACAAACTCAAGTCCCGCCCTACAGCACTGTCTCATTGAATATCACGTTTCACCCAGAAACATGTCACATTTAAGAAGTACAATTCACCGTGAACAGTGATGCTATGAACATGTTACACAGCCTTACATCACATAAATAGTTCAGTCCATCAACTAACATCTTGTGAAGACAAAAGCTGCATGTTTGTAAGAACATCCATAATCCAGCAGAGAATTTTATACCATTGCTAAGGCTAAAATATGAGTCCATACTCCATAATAACACGTCCTCCAGATGAAAAGGTAATCTCCTCTCGTCTCTCACATCAAAATCCCCCCCCCAGGCTTTTACACTCATAGCATTGGATGAACTATGCCTTTAAGTTGGCCAAGTGGTGTACACACAACTAACATGACACAACAGACCTCAGACAGAACGTAGAAGAGTAGCTGATGTTCACACTTCCGTTCTTTGCTTTTATTGTGGTTTATCATAGGCACGACTAATCTGATCACATCTCACGGCATTAGACTTTAAACCACCTTCAGAGCAAAGTGACTTACCAACAAGAGTGACGTTCACTTTCCAGAAATATAACCATGAGATTCATATCATTTAATACAAGTGAGGAAGTTATAATAATAATAATAATAATCAAACAAAACAATATATTTTACTTTGCATATTTAAAAAAATATTAACATCTATAAAACTGAACTAACCTGGAAATTAAAAGGAAAATAAATATCTTTACTGACCTTGACAGGCAGACCTCTCTGTGATGTCATTTTCTGTTTCATAGCTTTCTTGTAACATGACAACAGGCTTCCTGCTGAATATGATTTAACTGACTATGTTCAGAAATATGAATGAAAATTTAAATCAAAATTATTCCACTAATTTTTTAAATAAAGGCCTTTTGCCAAACAGAGATGCAAAGTGGGAAAAGTTGGAGTGAGTGAATGTGCGAGAGAGAGAGAGAGAGAGAGAGAGAGAGAGACAGAGAGACAGAGAGCGAGAGCGAGAGAGAGAGAGAGAAAGAAAGAAAGAGAGAGAGCGAGAGAGAGAGAGCGAGAGCGAGAGAGATAGAGAGAGAGCGAGAGTGAGAGCGAGAGAGAGCGAGAGAGAGAGAGAGAGAGAGAGAGCGAGAGAGACAGAGAGAGAGAGACACAGAGAGAGAGCGAGAGAGACAGAGAGAGAGAGAGAGAGAGAGAGAGAGAGAGACAGAGAGAGAGAGACATTTTATGCCATCAAATCACGGTTTGGCCAATTAAAACTACCAATTAAAACATGGGTTAAATTATACCACGCAATCATTAAACAAATTCTACTGTACGGGAGTGAAATTTGGGGACCAGTAATCAATTTTAAAAATTGGGATAAAACTTCAATAGAAAAACTACAACTAGAAATTATCAAAAACATTTTAGGGGTCCATAGATCTACATCCAATGATGCCTGCAGAGCTGAATTAGGCTTATACCCACTGAAGATTGAGATCCAGAAGAGATGTGTTCAGTTCTGGCATCACCTCCATCAATCTGATCCTGATTCGATCCAATATAAAGCCCTCCTCGCCAATGAAACCTCAGCAGAATCTCATCCTCTAAACACACTCGCTCATCAGCTCGTCCATAAAACCCAGCTCCTCACCGACTACAGCTTCACCCCCAGAACCATAATCAAAGAAATTGACACAAATCTAAAAGACATTCATGATGAATCTCTAAAAATACAATTTGACCTTCAAAATAAGCTCCAATGCTACTCAACCCTAAACAGAACCACTACATTTGCCAATTATTTATTGATTAAACCATTTAAAGAAAGACAAATCCTCTCCAAATACAGATTAAGTGACCATGATCTAGAGATAGAGAGAGGAAGACATAGACAAACATGGAGCGAGCGAGAGCAGAGGATCTGTGACAAAATTAAATACAAAGTTCTGCTAATTTTTTTAATAAGCTTTTTGCCAAAAGAGATCAAATGAAATATTGGATATTTTAATAAGATTTTAAACAGAGAGAAAGAAAGGATGGTGAGAGTGAAGGAGAGAGAAAGAGAAGAGGAAGAGAGAGAGAGAGAGAGAGGCGAGGAAGAGAGAGGAGAGAAGAAGTGCCGAAAGAGAGAAGAGAGAGATCGAGAGAAGAGAAAGAGTGAGAGAGAGACACACAGAGAGAGAGCGAGAGAGAAAGAAAGAGAGGCGAGAGAAGAGCGAGAGAAAGAGTGAGAGAAGAGAGAGCAGAGAGAGAAAGAGAAGAGAGTGCGCAGAAGAGAGCGAGCGAGAGAACGAGAGAAGAGTGAGAGAGAGAAGAGAGAGACAGAGAGAGAGAGAGTGAGAGAGAGACAGAGAGCGAGCGAACGAGAAAGAGTGAGAGAGAGAGACACAGAGAGAGAGCGAGAGAGAGAGAGTGAGAGAGAGAGAGAGAGAAAGAGAGAGAGTGAGAGAGAGAGAAAGAGTGAGAGAGAGAGACAGAGAGAGAGAGAGAGAAAGAGAGAGAGTGCGCGAGAGAGAGAGCGAGCGAACGAGAAAGAGTGAGAGAGAGAGCACAGAGAGAGAGCGAGAGAGAGAAAGAAAGAGAGTGCGCGAGAGAGCGAGCGAACGAGAAAGAGTGAGAGACACAGAGAGAGAGCGAGAGAGAGAAAGAGTGAGAGAGAGAGAGACGAGAGAGAGAGAGAGAGAAGAGAGAGAGAGAGAGAGAGAGAGAGAGAGAGAGAGAGAGAGAGAGAGAGAGAGAAGAGACACAGAGAGAGAGAGAGAGTAAATGAAAGGTGTTGGCTAACTGTGATTGCTCATGAGTTTCTCTCTCAGTAAATGAGGGGTTTCCGTCTGAACTCCCCCAGATCTTACTTTCCGAGGCCTGCAGTGAACCGATCAGAGACGGACCGCTGCATCAGAAAAACCAGCAAAGACACCACTTCTGCAGGAATCAATGACCTTTCATAATGAGAAATAAAAACAGACAGATGAGCCAATAGTTATAAAATCTATTTTTATTGTAGAAATTGGTGCCTTGGCAAATCTGAGCAGTTTGAGACATTCACTCCAACAAAAGTCCAGACAAAATATTGTGTAATTTAGTGTATTTAATATTATTATTAATTTAGTTTTAGTTGTATTTTAAATGATGCATTGCATTGTGTTGTATTTAAGGTAAAAGGAAATGTTCTTAAACTTTACAACAGAAAATGACAAGTATACTTTTCCATTTGGATACAGCTGTTTTAGTTACTTGTGAGATTTCGGAGGTCGTTTTCTGAGGAGCAGAAGCTGGATTCATGAAACAAGAGCTATTTTCACTCTTATGGATACAAGTAATCACAAAAAAATACTTCTTAAGAATGTTCTTATAACATAACTAAAGAATTGAAATTCAAAAGTATCTTCTAAGTCATTTTCTTCTTTAAAACATCAGATGTTCTTAAGAACATGTGTGAGAAATTCAGAATGTTTGAAGAATTGCATTTAGGAAAATTATCACAGTTCTTGGAATTTATTTGACTAATTTTGTAACTTCTACATTAAGTGGATTTTTGTGACTGTGGCCCAGGAGACGTATGTAAAAGTCCCCAAGTAACTATAAACTGATATAAACAACACAACAATTTCTATAAATGAAGGAAGTGAAAAACCACGACTATATGAGTGACGCAGCATGAACTTCAGAAGTAATTTGCAGGTTCATGCATGTCATAATAACTGAGAAAAAAAACAGATGCCAAGTCCATATTTCCACTCAATGATTCAAATGATCTGAGTTGCTTTCATTTTAAATAAGGTTAAATTAAGGTCAAATTTATTCTTATTAATTACTGACTCATCTGTGTCATGTAACACAGATGAGTTATGTTTTATTTTAACAGTCACTACTTCAGTAAAACATAACGGATATCTCAGAAATGAATATTAGCAGAAACTGTGCTTACTATCAGGCCATCAAAGATGTAGATTAATTTGTTTCTTCATCAGATTTGGAGAACTGTAACATCACTTGGTCAGCAACGGATGCTCTGCAGTGAATGGGTGCCGTCAGAATGAGAGTCTGATAAAAACATCACAATGATCCACACCACTCCAGTCCATCTATTAAGACAAAAGCTGTGTGTCTGTAAGAAACAACTCTATTTTTACTTTAAACTGACGCTTATAGCCAAACTACAAGTCCATAATAACATTAAGTCTCTCTGAGCAGGGAACTCTTTACAGATTAGTAATCCATGATGAGGATTTCTGGACAAATACACCTGCCGTCCAGGTGTGCAAACCAGCATACACACCAGTGTGTCAACCGACACACTATTCAGTATATTATTTATATTGCATTATAAAATATATTAATGTGAAACAGAAATGACAAAATATGTATTACATTAAAACACTGAAGTAATTAAGATATATTATTATATTGCAAAGTATTTCTACATCACGGTAGCATTAGTTACTAGAATTACAGAAAGTACATCTGAATAGTACTTAAATTTGTCCTAATGTTTTTGTTTCTATTGATTTTTCAAGTCATATATAATTGCTCTTTTGTTGATTTGTATTGCTTCCTCAAACACACACACACACACACCAAGCAGACACACACACACACAACACACACAACACAACACACACACACACACACACACAAGACAGACAGACAGACACACACACACACACACACAACACACACACAAACACACACACACACAGAGACAGACACACACACACACAACACACACACACACAGACACACACAACAGCACACACAAAGACAGACAACAACACACACAGAGACAGACACACAAGACACACACACACAACACACACACACAGACACACACACACACACACACACACACACACACACACAGACAGACAGACAACACACACACAGAGACAGACACACACACAGACACAGACACACACACACACACACACACACACACACACACAGACAGACAGACAGACACACACACACACAACTACACAGAGACAGACACACACACACACACACAACACACACACACACACACACACACAACACACACAGACAGACAACAGACACACACACAGAGACAACACACACACAGACACAGACACACACACACAGACAGACAACACACACACACACACACACACAGACACACACACACACACAAGACACACACACAAGACACAACACACAGAACACAACAGAGACACAGACACACACACACAACAGCAGACACACACACACACAGGACAGACAAACACAGCAGACAACACACACAGACAGACAGACACACACACACACACAGAGACAGACACACACACAGACACAGACACACACACACACAGACAGACAGACACTTTATATATATATATAATATTCTTGACATGTTTTCATGAGAATCTCTAATGAAACTGATTGTTGTATTAGACGGCTGCATATATGAAAAAAACAAAAAGGTTTCTCAGCTGTTTTTTGTAGTATTAGGTGTCCTTAAAAACATAATAAAAGTTTACCAAAGTTTAACCACTAGAAAGGTGTAATTTTCAAGATGGTGTCCAAGATGGGCAGGAAGCCCTTAAAATATCCTAACTCCTTCATTATTTGACCTAGCCAAGTAATCTTGGTGTCTAACCCCATGTTTTCTGGGTCTATGAATCCATTGGACTTGTCTAAATTGCACTGACATGATTACATACTTATGGAATACATGATTTTGTGAGATTACTGTAAGGTTTTATCATTGTTTGGGGTGAACCAGAGATTTAAACGATTTAGCCTATGTCATGTAACTCCTACACAGTACGTATTTTTGGACACATACCCTTTTTTTGCTAAAACACAGACTTGACATTCAATGTAAAAGTTATTGCACCCAAAAGTAACTTAAATTGGAGTTGTATAACTTTGATCATAAACAACTCTGAATTAGCCCGAACAGAGGCGTGTGTGAACCCTCTAAAATGGTCACTCATTTCAATTTGAATAAGGTAATACATATGTAATGCATCCTCTATAGATGTTTTTGAGTATAAAGGTTGCATTATACTAAACCAAACAAAACTAAATTCACAATTTTCAGCAATTCAGAAGATGGTGGAAGAGAATACTGACATTTGATATTGCTTGCCTCATTGAAATGTTGTTGGCAGCACAGTGTATACCATTTTGCTCCAATAAAATTCATCCTTGACTACTTAAACTACCCACCGCCCCACCCAGATTTCTAACACATGAAAAAGGCCAACAATGAGAGTCTGTTAAGAGAGGAAGACATTGTTGAATTAGCTTGAGGAAAAAGTACACTCCAAATGCAATTTTGACCATGAGTCATGTTGTTGTAAACCAAGAAACTTGCCCCATTTGCTGTAAAAACTTAAGAGATGGCTCTGATGTGGTTGAGGTTCATCAGAAGGGAGCTGATGGAATCAACAATGCAAGTGTACAAAGAGGCAACAACGCTGGTGAAATAGTACACTCAAAATGTCGACAGACGTACATAAATAAAAAAGACATTAAAATCCAACAAGAGAATAAAGCTGAGCCACCAAAAAGAAGTGCCAGAGTAGCAACTGGTCCTTTCAACAGCCAAACCGATTGTCTTTTCTGTGGGACTACAATAACACATGGAAGTAAAGACACAAGTAGTGTTAAGACTGATACGCTCGCAGAGTCCATTCTTGAGTGTTGTGACAATCGTGCAGATCAATGGGCTTTCACTGTAAAAGGCAGGATCGAGTATTATGGCCGTGATCTACATGCTGCAGACTGTGTTTACCACCACTTATGGATATAACGGATATAACATACCGATACAGTTCCAGAAAGACCCAGAGGCAAAGCGCAGAAAGTCTGGCCGGCCCAAAAATGAAGATCAGGAGCAGGCATTCATGAAAGTTTGCACTTACCTCGAGAATAATGATGAGGAACAGTTGACAATTACACATCTTCGAGACAAAATGAAGGAATCTCTGACAAACCCAGATTCTGAACCATATGGAAATCAATACCTCAAGAGAAAATTGAGAGAACAGTACCAGGACAATGTACATTTCACTGAAGGGGAAGGCCTCCATGACATAGTGACAATGAGAGAGAAGACATCACAAATACTACGATCTTATTTCAGCGAACGAGAAAAGGATGAGGAATCCCAGAAACAAGCGATCATTCAAACAGCTGCGCGATTGATCAAAAGTGATATCAAGACCAATGTCCCGTCCGTTACAGATCAGTATCCGAGCTCAAATTCACTTGAGCTTGACTCTGCCCTTTCATTCGTTCCTGAGACTCTCCGTACACTTTTGAATGGTCTTTTTGTGGGTAAGGAGACAAGCCGAAAGGTTGCAGGAATTGGACAGGCAATTGTCCAGGCAGCACGACCACGTGCTGTGGTAGCTCCATTACAACTTGGCCTTGCAGTGCAGGCACATCATATGTATCGGTCACAATTCCTGGTGGATACCCTTCATGGAATGGGATTTGCTTCATCATACAAGGAAGTTTTGCGTTTTGAAAAGAATGCAGCAGATTCAGTTGCCCCAGATATGTTAGCAAATGTGCTGGACATGGCACTTATTTTTGCTGGGGACAATGTTGACCACAACATCCTTACTATTGATGGTAAGGGGACCTTCCACGGAATGGGAATCATAGCAGCAATCACTCCAGGGCGAAAAAAGGACCGTATCATTCCAAGGAGACACATTACCAACCTAAATTTTTCAGTGCAAAGTAAAATCCCAGTCATCGAATATCGCTTTGCGAAACATGTGCGCCAAACCATCGTGTTCAACGACCTCCCAGCACTGATCAGCTGTGACAGAACAGTTGATGTCCTGTGGGAGCTCTCACTGAACTTCAAACAACAAACCCCAGGGTGGCAGGGAATGATGCATATCATTCATCAAGGACTAGAACATCCAGGCCAATCATCAGTTGTGTTCCTGCCAATGATTGACCTGTACTCTGGAGACAAAACGTGTATTTTGTCCACCTTGGATTTTGTTTGTGACCTGGCTATCAAACACAATGCTCCACCCATTATTACGTTTGATCAGCCACTGTACTGGAAAGCAGCAGAGATGATCATGGATGCACCACAGAGTAGTCCCCTGAAAAGCATAGTCTTAATGCTTGGAGGTTTTCATACTTTTATGAACCTTCTTGGTGCAATAGGCACACTGATGGAAGGCACAGGACTCAGGAACATTATGGAAGTTGTCTATGGATCAAATGCCGTCCAGCACATGATGACTGGAAAGTCAGTGCAAAGAGCTTTTCGTGGACATTTGCTGGTGGACAGATGTCTCAATCACCTGGTTGTGTCAGAGCTGCAGGAGGATGACTCACAGTTTGAGTCATTGGTGAACCAAGCTGGAGAGATGTACTCATCCATGGTAATGAAAGAAACAACTTTGGAGAGTGCTGCAGCATCAGATATGCTGAACCAAATCAAGGAAAAGGTGGACACGAAGAGGGCAGACCTTAGCACAAGGTCAAAAACCAGCCGGCTGTGGGTAAACTATCAGAAGATGCTGCAGACAGCCCGAGCTCTGATCAAAGCAGATCGTACAGGATCTTGGAAGATGCACTTGCGCGCAATGTTGGACTGTCTGCCAATATTTGCTGCCGCTGGGCACTACAACTACCTGAAATCGGCATATTTCTACCTCCAAGAAATGTGCCAACTCAAGACCAGACACCCTGATGTACATGACAAGTTTTCCAAGGGTTTCCATGTGATCCGCCGCAGCAACCAGTACTGGGCAGGCCTTAGCTCTGACCTTGTCATCGAGCAGACATTGATGCGATCCTTGAAAAGCAGTGGAGGCTTGACCCATGGAAGTGGAATGACTGAAGAAATGCGAGCATTGTGGACCATGTCTACACCCATCACATCTGAATACAACAACGCCATGCAGGAATTCAATGACCTCACCTACACGACCAGTGAGCAGCACCGAGAATCCTCAGAAGCAAGAATGAAAAGAGATCACTCTGATCTAGAAAAGATCAAGGAAAAGCTTAGCATTTGCACACCATTCTCTCCAGACCCATCTCTGAGAAACATTGTAACTGGTGTTGTTGCCAAAGAGGAGGTGAATGTGCATGAGTTTGAGACTGTTGGCAATGAGATAATTGAAAAGATGATTGGAAAACCCGTTTTTGGAATATCCTTCAAACGGAAAGACCGGGCAAAAACCCTTGCAGATGACTCCACCATCAAAGTTGGCCAAGACCGAACCATTGATCCTGCTTTGCTGTTCCAACGGTTCCTGATCATGTCGAAAACTGAACAGTTTTCACTGGAAGATGTAATGAGCTATGAGCTCTGCTCATTTCCTGCAGCCCTGAGGCAAGGCAATCTTCCGTAAAGCCAACAAGCCCCAACTAGCGCAGGCAGTCACTGAGTTCTCAATCAAGAAATCTAACAAAACTGTCCTGGATTCTATCCCACCAACTGAGCATTATGTCGTTGACGGTGGCTCCCTGGTTCACCGCTTGGCATGGAAAAAGGGTGACAGTTACGGTGCCATTGCACAGTCATATGCAGACTTTACCATACGCCATTATGGTAAAGCAACAGTCGTTTTTGATGGTTATAGCGAAGGTCCTTCCATCAAAGACAATACGCATCAGAGACGTGGTGAAAACACTCACCCCATCGTTAACTTCAATGCAGAGACTGAGTTTGTGGGAAGAAAGGATGATTTCCTTTCCAGATCTTGCAACAAACAAGGACTTATCAATCTTATGACCGAGGATCTGGAGAAGAAGGGCTGCACTGTTATCAATGCATCAGGTGATGCAGACGTGGACATTGTCAAAGCTGCAGTCAAGGCCTCAGAACATCAGCCCACAACCTTGATAGGGGAGGATACAGACTTACTCATTCTTCTCCTCTACTATGCTGGGACGAACAATAGAGGCCTCTATTTTCGTTCAGACAAGTCTAAAGCTACTAAAGTGTACAACATCAGTGAGATGAAACAAGTCCTGGGTAGTGACTTGTTTTCCCAGTTGCTGTTTATTCACGCCTTCACAGGATTTTTAGTGTTGGCAAACAGACAGCATTCCAGAAACTTGCGAATGGTGAATCAACCATCCAGTCCTGTGCAAATGTGTTTCTGCTCCCACATCAAGCAAGGAATGTCATAGAGGACCATGGGACAATGGCAATGGCAGTGTTGTTTGGCGGAAAGAGTACTGATTCACTTGCCTCTTTGCGCTACAACCTTTTTAGCAAGAAAATCATTACCGCCAAATCATTTGTTACCCCAGAACGTCTGCCTCCAACTGAGTCCTCAACCAAATACCACTGCCAAAGAGTTTACTTCCAGATCATGGTGTGGATTGGAAAGGAAGGTGACATGAACACAGTGGATTGGGGATGGAAACTGGTGGACAACCGGTTCCTGCCAGTTATAACCAGTAAGACTGCTGCCCCAGAAAGCCTCCTGCGGATGATTCACTGTAATTGCACAACTGCCTGCCGAACACAACGGTGCAGTTGCAGGGCATATGGACTACCATGCATGCCTGCTTGTGGACCATGTCAAGTTGGGAATTGTGAGAATCACTATAATCAACCTCTATGGGAGGAAGAGTGTGACGACTAATGGTAAATCTAGTGAAGGTCACAGTGCAAAAAAGTATAAAAAATAAACCAGAATAAGAGGAAACAACTGAAGAAAATAGAAAAAGATATGTATAAATAAGAAAAGTATTTAAAAAATATATAAAAAACAAAATGCATTATAAAAAATATATAAAAAAATAAAACACACAAAAATAAAAGGGGTTAGCGGTTGTAAGGAAGAGGCAGTGTAGTTAGATCCAATAGCAGCTTTATTACAGACAAGAGGAGGTCAGACAGGCAGAGATAAAACAGGCAAGGGTCAGAGGCAATAACAGGTGTCACGTAGGCAAGGCAGAATCAGCAACAGGGGCAATGCAAAGGTCGGGACAGGCGGCAGACAGAGAGGATAACGAAAGGCAGGCAGGGTCAAAAGGCAGGCAGCAAAGAGTGTATAGGCAGTCCAGGGAAACAGAATACAGGGGAAACGCTGTCAGCGTTTCTGACATCTTCTGACAGCCAAATGTCAGCCGGGGCAAAACAAGACATCGCGGTGAGTGCAAGGAAGTGTGCTGCTTATATGTGTGTGTGTGAATGAGGTGTAGGTGTGGTGAAACAATCAGGGTTAGTGAGTGATTGGTGACAGCTGTGTGATTGGTGCAATGGTGGATGGGAATGTGTGTGTCGTAGTGCAGTGAATGATGGGAGTTGTAGTCCATGGGTGATGTGCATCTGTAGTGTGGTGAGTGGCAACCAGATTCGTGACAGCGGTACTGAGCCTTCACGTGGCAGCCCTGTTTTGACTAATTTTACAGTACCACACAGTTCTAATGAATTTAATCTTTATTGGAATCAAAAGAATGGTTATGAACCACAGAAACCACCAACACTAGGCAAAACGAAATGAGAAAGGAGAAATATGCAATTACTTAAGGGAAATTGTACTTATTTTTCACATAAATATGCTTGTAACCAATTGCTTTAATATATAATTGTACTTGTAATCACTTATCTATCATGCAAATATGCTAATTAGAATATTACATGGCCAAAACATGTATCAGGCACCAGTATTCCTGGTTTAGGAGGAATACAAAGGAGTAATGGTCATTTTAAGGACCTGACGGCCGCCATTTTGAAAATGGGGCCTTTCTTGGAGTCAAACTTTGGTAAACTTTTAGTACGTTTTTAAGTACATCAGATACTACTGTAAACCACTGAGAAACCTTTTGTTAGAATTTTTTGGGGTCAAGCCATATTTGCAGCTGACTATATTGTTAAATAAATTAGACATACAGACACATAACACTCATCTGATCCAGGATCAGTTAAACAACAAGAACAGAGCATTCCACTTTGACTGGTTCTGGAGTGTATAAATGCTAAACACACACATTCAGAGCAGCACACACACACACACACACACACACACACACACGTCAGCAGCCATCAGGCCTTCACCGCAGCACTGAACCAAACGTCTTCATTTGAATGTCAGCTCTCTGTATGTTTATTGCTCTGGTCTCTTTTCTGGGATGTTTCCCTCTCCGCGGTTTCATTACTCACCTCTGAAATCTGCCGGCTAAGCGCTGGGAGCTCCACTTTAAATCTGATGTGGGCTGCCAGTCGCTTCTGTGATAAGATGGAAAATCTGGTTATGCAGTTATTTTAAATGTTTATTTGTTTCTCATCAAGTCTAACAAACCTCAGTCACGAGAGCTTTTCTAACCTGACTTGCTTTTGCTTGGATTTTCTTATATTAAAGGGTTACTCCACCCCAAAATGAATATTTTGTCATTATTCACTTACCCGTATGTCGTTCCAATATTCGTTTATCTTTGGAACACAATTTAAGATATTTTAGATAAAAGCCGGGAGCCTTGTGACTGTCCCATTGACTGGCAAGTAAATAACACTATCGAGGTCTAGAAAAGTATGAAAAGCATCACCAGAGTACTCCATCTGTCATCAGTGGTTCAATCTGACTGTTATGAAGCGACGAGAATACTTTTTGTACGAAAAAAAAATAAAAAAAAATAACCAGCATACGCTGCTTGCGTTCGGTGCATAATCTCCATAATGGTGCTACGGTGACGAGGAGAGACAGAGAGACGAATTGTTGAAAAAAAAGTCGTTATTTTTATTTTCTTTGCACACAAAAAGTATTCTCATCGCGAGTATTCTGGCGATGCTTTTCATACTTTTCTGGACCTCAGTGTTATATACAAGCGCAGTCTGCTCTGATTGGCCAACTGGCACAGTGCAGTGTGATTGGTTGAACACCACAAGCCGCGTCGGAAATGTACGCCCCTTTTTTCAAAATGTCCTCAAGCCCCGTTCACACTGCCAGCGACAGAGCGACGCGATCACATTCATTTTCAATGGAGAAGCGCTCACACGTGACCGTCTCGAGCGCACACAAGACAGGACAGATTTCCGGAGCGATCTCACGGTTTTAAATTGTTTGACTGTAACGACATAAAAATGACGCGTGGAAAATAAAGCGTTGGCAGTGTAAAGTGAGTTTGAGTCATACATTGACGGTTCGTGTTGTTAATTAAATGATGCAGTGAGAAGTTAATCACCGGTTAATGATTTAATGCACTGAGCACAACACTCTCAGACTAGTCTAGAGAGTCAGATTAGAATGATATCTTAGTTTTTAAAATAAAGCACAGTACAAGAATGTGATTTTTCGTAATATATTTCAATCATTTGCAAATAATATTTTTAATTTAAATTACAAATAAGACTGAATATGTGTATAATATGCTGAAAATAACGGCAAGATGTTTTTGTCTAGTCACGTTATGAAATACATTAATTAAATGGTTCATCCTATTTTCAATTCAAAGCAGTGAAATTTGACAAAAAAAATCGCATCACATGATAACAATGTCGGTAATTTAATAATTATATCCTAAAACAGTTGTCAAATGTGAAATATTGAGTGACTTACCTCGCGATCCTCAACCGTTAAACTGGAAAAGTGAAGCCCCGCCTTCTTTGATTTGATTGGCTCGTTTATTTTGAAATTGATATGTGTAAAAATGTTACTTTTTACAATTTTTGTCATTCTAACAACAAATAGAGAAACTTAAAACTACAGTTGAAATTATAAATATCTGTGTATCGTTTAAAACACACACACACACACACACACACACACACGCACACACACACACGGTGGGAGGCGTGTCGTGGGCTGGACTTTCTGTCTCACACACACACACACACACACGCACGCACGCACGCACGCACACACACACACACACACACACACACGGTGGGAGGCGTGTCGTGGGCTGGACTGTCTGTCTCACACACACACACACACACACACACACACACACACGCACACACACACACACACACGGTGGGAGGCGTGTCGTGGGCTGGACTTTCTGTCTCACACACACACACACACACACACAACACACACGCACGCACGCACACACACACACACACACACACACACACGGTGGGAGGCGTGTCGTGGGCTGGACTGTCTGTCTCACACACACACACACACACACACACACACAACACACACAACACACTCAGAAGTGCAGTCTCCAGACTGTGGGAGGCGTGTCGTGGGCTGGACTTTCTGTCTCACACACACACACACACACACACACACACACACACGCCAGGACAGCACACACACGATACACACTCAGAAGTGCAGTCTCCAGACTGTGGGAGGCGTGTCGTGGGCTGGACTTTCTGTCTCACACACACACACACACACACACACACACACACACACACACAGACAGACAGACACACACACAGATACACACTCAGAAGTGCAGTCTCCAGACTGTGGGAGGCGTGTCGTGGGCTGGACTTTCTGTCTCACACACACACACACACACACACACACACTCAGAAGTGCAGTCTCCAGACTGTGGGAGGCGTGTCGTGGGCTGGACTTTCTGTCTCACACCACACACACACACACACACAACACACGGTGGGAGGCGTGTCGTGGGCTGGACTGTCTGTCTCACACACACACACACACACACACACACACACACACACACACACACGCAGGAGAAGAGCAGACGACCTGCGGCGGACTGTGTGAAAGGACTTTCTTCCATTGCGTGCAGGCTGAAGTCTGAACTTCTGCATATTAAAGATGGAAATATAACAGTTCCTATTTAACCAAATCTCGACACGAATGGGTCTCAGTCAAGAAACTCTGCGGTTCGTGATATCTGATGGTGAGTAATCAAAGACGACATCTTATCAGATGCATGTCAGATATAAAAACAAAATAATAATCTATGCGATACTAACTTTAATGGAAACTATATTTTGTTGTGCTGGTTTTTAAATGATTGTCATTCAATCTCCAATCATGCGCAACACAGCAGTTCAATGGAAGTTTTGTGCATCGAATTATTCTGGATCATATTAAATGTTGCATGCAATGCATGGTATATTGCTCTTACAAAAACTAGCCTGTTAAAAATTCAGATGGTGTTTAATGTGTTAATATAAAGCATAAAAGCTGGTTAATGGATGCTGGTTGACCACCTTAACCAGCTAACGCCCCATTTAAACCAGCTATGATATAAGAAGCATCTGCACGTTTAAGATGGACTTTCTGAGAGAGATTTCCTTCCAAATACACAACCGTGCAAAAGTTTGGGGTCAGGAAGATTCATTTTTGAAAGAAATTAATACTTTTATTCAGCAAGGATGCATTAAACTAATCAAACGTGACAGTAAAGACATTTGTAATGGTACAAAAAGATTTACCTATATATCAAATTCATCAGACTTCTGCAAAATACAAACTCTTTTCAGCATTGATAATAATAAATGTTTCTTGAGCAGCAAATCAGCATATTAAAGATCATGTGACACTGAAGACTGGAGTAATGATGCTGAAAATGACTTTACGATATATTCAAATAGAAAAGCAGATATTTTAAATTGTAATAATATTTCACAGTTTTACAGATCTTTTAAACAAACATAAAGAGACAAAAACATAAAAAATACAGACCCCAAACTTTTGAACAGTATTGTACAGTACCATATATATATATATATAATTACCGTATATATATCTAGAAGCACTATATATTTTTGTACTACTACAAAGAGAATTTATTCTTGATAGTCATCTTAATTGTGACTTTAAGGTTATTGGAAAGGTATCTCAGATGTTCCAGCTGTGTTAAACATGAAACATATTCACGTGTATCGGACTGGATCGTGTCATTAGCTGTCTTTAAAGCACATCTGGTTGACTCCACAGGCAGATGTGTGCCACCGACATGACAGCATGGTGATGATTGACAGGTAAACCCTGAAGAAAGCAGTCGACCCGTCTTACCTGTACGATCCAGTCCAAATCATCCCACAATGATCAACCAACACATTTCCCTGCATTACAACTACACGGGGAAACTAAACCATCGCAATGACACCGAAGGCGCCCCGTTGGACCCCAAAACGGTGGTGTTATTGGTCGTCTGCGGCCTCATCGTCCTGGAGAACATAATAGTGCTGGTGGCCATCTGGCAGAACCACAAATTCCACAACCGGATGTACTTTTTCATCGCCAACCTGGCTCTGTGCGACTCGTTAGCCGGCGTGACTTATATAGTCAACCTGCTGATGTCAGGCCAGAGGACGTTACACTTGTCTCCAGCCGAGTGGTTGGTTCGAGAAGGGAGTATGTTTGTTGTTTTAAGCGCTTCTATTTTCAGTCTACTTGCGATTGCGATTGAACGATATCTTACTATGATCAAAATGAGGCCTTACGACGCAAGCAAAAACTACCGGGTGTTTCTGCTCATAGGAGCCTGCTGGTTAATCGCGATAACGCTGGGAGCGCTGCCTATTTTAGGCTGGAACTGTTTAGAAAATCTTGTTCAGTGCTCGACCATCTTCCCTCTGTACAGCAAGAGCTACGTTGCGTTCTGCATCACCATCTTCATCTTGCTCCTGCTGGCCATCTCCATCCTCTACGCCCGCATTTACGCCCTGGTCAAGAGCAGCAGCCGCAACGTCACCAAGCACAGCAGCTGCGAGCACTCCATGGCGCTCCTGCGCACCGTCAGCATCGTGGTGGGCGTCTTCATCGTCTTCTGGACGCCCGTCTTCGTGCTGCTGCTCGTCGACGTGGCCTGCGGGAACAAAAAGTGCCCGGTTCTGCTCAAAGCCGATTGGTTCGTGGCGCTGGCCGTCTTGAATTCCGCCATGAACCCCGTCATCTACACGCTGGCCAGCAGGGTGATGCGCCGGGCGTTTTACAGGCTCGTGTGCGGGTGTCTGCTGCGGGACGGCACGGGGGGGTGCAAGCAGAACACGGACCCCAGCCGGAGCAGCTCCAACAGCCCTCGTGCGGCCGAACAGGAGAACCCAGACGCCAACGCACAGACTAACACAAGCTGAAGCACTCACGGTGTTTGCTGACATGCACACTATAGCATTAGTGCATGCTAGAGAATTTTAGTGTGCACTTTTTAAGTGTATACTAAAGCATCAGCACACGTTAAGTGCATATCGAGCAGTGGACAAACGTCCTGATCCCAACCAATAAGTGCTTACACTGCAAAACATGTTTCTTACTTTCAGTGCAAATAAACATTCTTCAAGCAAAACACATGTACTTGAGAAAAAAGACAATAAGTCATGTTTTCTGAAAAATCGACCACAATTAAACTCGTTTTTGGTTAAAACATGAAAAAATATCTGCCTATGGGGTCAGAATTTTTTTTTCTCTTTCAACCAGGGTTATTAAAGTCAGCTAAAATTAAAATAATACAAAAAATTAACTGAAATAAAATAAAATATAGCACATTTTTTATTTAAATTAGTCTGCAATGCAACATTTCTCATTTTAATTTAGTTTAACTTGTTCTAAAATAACTTAAATAAAAATGAATATATATATATATATATTCAAAACCACAAAAATTGCTAAAACTAACCAAACAAACTAAAATGAAAACAGCAAATATAAAAGATTCAAAGTATTAAAAACACTATAATAGTATCTCAATGATACTAAAATAACACCGTTTTGAATTAAGTTGATTTTGTCGTATCATTGGCAGATATGATTATTTTCTTGTTTTAAGCAAAAACTGGCTTGAATTTGATATTTTTCAGAAAACAAGACTTCATATCTTTAGCCCTTTTCCTCCTCAAGGTCTTGATTTAAGAATATTTAGATATCATTCAGAAAACAAGACAAAACACTGAGTAAGAAAATCATTTTTGTATTCAGTGTAGCTGATCTGTAGACAGGACACACATATAAATATTAACAGTATTATATATAGTGCTGTTTAATGATGTACTGATCTGTATACCTAAAGCCTTTTACGCCAGGTGTTGATATATATATATAATATAATATAATATAGCATGTTTGACACTTCAGTCTGTATGATACGCTGTATATAGGTTGTTCATTCAGACCAGATCAGTCAGTATGGAGTAAATATATTGTAAGAATAAAACCGTAATGATTTAAACCAATGCAGCTGTTCATGAGTAAATATGAATAGAGCGCTCGCGCCACCTGCTGGACACATACAAGCAGCACAAACTAAACTAATGCTCGTGATTATTTAATCTTTTTGCATATATATATATATTATAGAATACATTTTCTTCATGCAGAACATCATTTCGTATTTGTTTCCTTTGAATGTGGGGTGAAAATGACCCGAACGTGTTCAGATTCAGCCGAATAAACAAAGAGGAATACACATGATTCTTTTATTGCCACCAATCATAAAGAATATGAATAACTCATACAAGCAGAGACTGGCTTTACTCGGGTTGAATTCGGTCACCTGTGGTCAAGCGCTCTCAACACTTCAAATAAAGGCACGTTTCCTGCAAAGCAACAATATTTCAGTAATGAATAATTACGATTTGGGATTGTACAAAAACGTGAGAGTAATATAATAGAACATCTCTATATTATATTATATTATCATGTTCAGTGGAATTATGAAAGGATTTGATCATCCTTCATTCATTTAGCAAACTAGAAATGAGTGAAAAATGATTTTTAAGGAGCTTTAAACTGAAGTAGTGCTTGTTTTCAAACCCTTCTGTTGATTCTTCATGAACTGAGATTTAGTTTTGGCTAAAATATTGAAACTTTGACTCGCAAAATAGATGGTGATGTAATATTTAGCAACAGAAATATGCATTTCATGTATATGCACATGTAAAAGTACTGATTTTTTTATCTTGTGCTGTAAATTTTGCTATTAAAATATGAAGTATGAGATTATTTTCTTGTATGTTATTTAGTATTTAATTAATTAAATTTAAATAATAAAAACAAAACACTCAAATTAAAACCAAATATATATATTTATCATTCTTCCTGTGCCTCCAAATCAATATTTCCACAGTTTAATATCACAAAGTTCAATACATAAATATCATGTTGTGTTTTTGTGTGAGAAAGACAATATTCACAGTGATGCAATAATGCAAACGATATATTAAACGATCATATTATAATTTAGAGAAAGAAAAGAGATTAAATATGAAACTGCACGTGTCTTCATTCTAGACCACAAAACATATTTCACATGAATCAAATCACAATTCATCTCCATAAGAACTCTGCCAAAAAAATGAAGAAAATTGATTATAGTAAGCATAAAAAAATGAAGCCTGTTTGTAGGGACATTCATATTTTTGGGATTATTTTCATATAGTTTTGTTCATTTATAGGTCAATTCATTGAGATTCACCTTATGCTGGATAATTGTACATGATTATATATTTTTGCAATTTTCCAAACAGTAATTACATCGGATGAAAACAATAATCATATAATAATATTCAGCATAAAGGCTTGTTTGTAGGAAAATATGTTTTTGATGGCAATTAGTCTATATCTTGGTGCTATTTTCCAAACAGTAATTGTGTTAGATTGTCAATATCCAGCATAAAAAAATGAAACCTGTTTGTATGAACATTAATATTGTTGCATGACAATTAAGCTTCAGTGTCTTTATGAGAAACATATAATTTTCCGTTTTGAAAAGATTCACTCTTATGCATGAGTTCATATTCTCTCTAAAATGTGGATTTAAAGGGAAACACAAAATGCAACAGAAGCATGTGACTCGTGGCTGAACTTGATTCCAGTTTGTCCAGTAATTAGACGTTGATTGTGCTATTCATTTAGAACGGTTTAATTGAAAATCATCATCATAATAGCAGTGTGTGTGTGTTTGTGAAGCCCACAGTCAAACCATGACAGTCAGAACCGATAGAAACATCCAAGGTATAAAGAAAAGGGCCGAGCCGAGCGACTACACACCTCTGACACGTTTAAAGAAGGAGCTAAACTCAAGGAATACTGGGAAAGCAGAAAGATTTGACATTGTGAGCACTCACAAGCACCTCCGCTGGGGCTTGGATGCTACCAACAATGACCACAAGTACAATTAAGTTTAAAGTCATGCGAGAGCCACAGGTTTCAACGCCATAGAAAAATGAAGCCGTGTGCGTGCGTGCGTGTGTTTGTGTGCGCGCACGTGTGAGTGTGTGTGTGTGTGTGTGTACGTGCATTAGTGTGTAGTCGTGCGTGGCGCCGTGTGTGTGTGCTGATGTGTACGTGCTTGTGTGGTGTGCGTGTTGTGTGCTGTGTGTGTGCGTGTGTGTGTGTGTCGTGCTTGTGTGTGTGTGTGTGTGTGTGTGTTCGTGCTTGTGTGTGCGTGTGCTTGTGTGTGTGTGCGAGCTTGTGTGTGTGCGAGCTTGTGTGTGTGTGTGTGTGTGTGCTGTGTGTGTGTGCGAGCTTGTGTGTGTGTGTGTGTGTTTGTGTTGCGCTTGTGTGTGTGTGAGCTTGTGTGTGTTGTGTGTGTGTGTGCGAGCTGTGTGTGTGTGTGTGCTGTGTGTGTGTGTTGTGTGTGTGTGTGTGTTGTGTGTGCGAGCTGTGTGTGTGTGTGTGTGTGTGTGTGTGTGTGTGTGTGTGTG
>CM049834.1:26591827-26596827 GCA_027422435.1 Schizopygopsis pylzovi
AAAACTGCTGACAGTCAGAAGTTATTTAATATTCAAATGAAGCGTGGGATTCTGGACCAATGAGACTTGACTGTGGGCGGAGCTTACACAGAAACAGAAGCTAAATGTTCAGCTGGGCAAATTGTCATGGAAGAGATTGTTTTTATTGTTGCTTCATCACAATGTGTCTGTTTTTTTATTAGGTGTCATTTATGCTTTTTTGGTATTTTCTCTCATTTTTCTGCTGCCAAACATGAAACATAAATTGGCCAAACGGCCAGTATTTTTCAAGCAAGTTTTATAGGCATGCAAAAATACTAATAGAACAAATACAGGTGCTGAAAATAGGGTTGTAACAATACCAACATTTTAGATGAAAACATTAAAAATCTCACAGTGCATGGATATTTTAACACCACAGCAAAACATTACATTCACAAGACATAGACACGATGTTCACTTAACACTCCATGACGGCATTTTGACATGACTTTGTGTGTATTTAACCGTTTAAGCACGATAAAAGAGTTGAACTTGTATGTTGATGGCGCTGTAAAACAGGTACATTATATAGTCCTACAGCAGTGTTAGGAATGAATTGCCTCTAAACTCTTACTCATGTCAAAGAGGTCCTTCCTCGGGCTGTCTTTAGCTGTCCCGCTCGTGCCTGATTCAGACAGCGTCTCTGACTCTCCCTGGAGGGCGGCCAACACCTGCGTGTCAATGTGCTGCGTGTTCACATACGTGGGCACTTCTCCTGCCTTAGGGGCTTGACCTTTGACCTCAGGGAGACTGTATATGTCACAGGACCCTATACGAAAGGCACAGACAGAAAGATAATTGAATAGTTCTTCGCATTGACATGAGGTGTTTTGGGCGATCTGTCTATCTAAATGTGAAACGGAGGAAATAAAGGGGAGCTGTACCTTGTTGGATGAACATGGGTCGGCCCTGGTAGTACGTCTGGTCGACTCCAGCGGCCTGTGTGCACAGCAGTAAACAACAGTAATGAAACACCTCCTCATCATCACTGACCTGATGGAGTCCATGTACACGGACAGACAGGAAACAGAGGCCACACTACAGGAAGTCATCTAAATTAATCATTTAATGCATCTCAAATTAAAATCACACTATTAATGCCAACATTTATACAAGCTGTTAAGAATGTTTTTAAACAACTAACACTGTACTTATAAGTACTAAGCATTTTCTATTGTTCTTTTCAATATTATCATCCATTTTAAATGTAATTACATATGTTGGGATTGGAAAGTTGGATTTTTTCTTTTTTTGTGTTTTTTCAACATGATAAATAAATAAATAAATATAAATTTTAAATATATTATTTGTTTTAATCATTATATACATTGTGGGAAAGTTGTTTGTGTAGATACCGAAATAAAATCTAATATTCATCTCTCATTTTAATTTTATTCCTATATATATATATATATATATAATTGTAGTGGGAAAGGTGTTTGTTTCAATATTATATCAAAATATAATTATTTACATGTATTATTAATTTGATTATTATATGTTGGAGTGAGAAAATTGGAACTGTTCTGTATTTTGTGTTGTTTTTTTATATTAAAACAAAATATAATGTAATTAAAAAATTTTTGTACACATATGTTGGAGTGAAAAAATTTGAATTGTGTTGCATTTTGTGTTTTTGATATTATAAGAAAATCTAATATTTATTTATTTTATTATTATTTTAAATTTGTACTGTATGTTGGGGTGGAAAGATTGGAATTGTTCTGTTTTTTGTGTGTGTTATTAGTTTTGAGATTATAACAAAATATAATAAAAATACAATTGTAACAAAATGTATGCAAACATTAACATTAATATCAGATTTATTTAGTTCCCTCAGTTTAACATATTCTCTCGGTTCATTTCAGTGACCTGATTTCTTGCATCTACAGAGGTAGATAGTATGTTTTATGAAAACTTCAGAATAACAGCACAATCTTTACTATCTTTATTTACCAAAAACCCAATTCATAAAGCGATATTGTCAGAAACGCATGAGTTGCAGCATTTGCAGAAGCAGCTGAGCTGGAGTGATTATCGATCAGCGGGCAGGTTACTTCACGAGTGTGGGGGGGTGATTAGCAGACCTGGCTGCTGTCTTGCGTCTGATTGGTCAATCTAGCATCAATGAATCCTCCTGGTGGTGGCATCTTTCCGGGAATGCTGTTGTAGTAGTGATGATCGGCGGACTCCTCTCCTTCCTCCATCCACAGGGGCTCGTCTGTACTCATAACCCTAAAGACAGGACACAATGGCCACGTACACACTGCAAGTTTCAGGAGTGACAACCGCATTTAAATGCGGGAGTGAGTCCCGTAAATCATCGTTCCATGTGTGTATGGAACAGCACTCACTCCCGCAGCAACATCTGTCGTCTTGCAGCAGTGAATAAACGTTTAGCCGTCCGTTACGTGCCATTTCTTTTGACTAAAGACTGTTTTTGTCCGTCGATTTGAACTAAATCGTGGCCATTACTACCACTAATAGACGTGCAGTGTTGTGTTTATACTCGGGAGGCTGCTTTAGATAGCGCTGTCTTGCTGGGTTGCCATGTCCTCATGTTTTCAACCATGTTGTTTGGTCTTAGCTCATAAAGACAGGCACTTTATGGAGTTAATAAAGTGGTCTGTCGCGGATATGAGATATACGATTATTTTGGTGTTATAAAACAAAGCATTTGTGTGTTTTTTTAGTGCTTGTTCTTATTTCTTGTTGCTTTTTTTGTGAAGATCTGGCAACACTGACACTTTATGAGCAGCAAGCCCCGAGCTAAGTTAAGACTTCGTTCACTGTTATTTTCTTGCATCTCACATACAGACGAACACACCGATGCACGTTCAAATACGTCATTAGCAACTAGTTCGGTTCTGTACACACTGCGTAGAATTTCTGTAAATGCGGTTGTCACTACCTGTATATTTCGGGAGTTAATGCGGTTGTCGAATGCGGTTGTCACTCCCGTATTTTAGTGAATTATGTGTGTACAGAACGCGATTAAGGAGTAAAAGGTGAACTGACAACTGAATTCAGCTGCAGTGTGTACGTGGCCAAAGAGAGGCAGAAGTGGTCTCAGATCAGAATCCTGAAGGTGTAGATGAGGACTCACCTGTCGTGCATGGACGAGGGTTTGCTGGACGGACACTGTAAATAGAGCTGAAAGCGCAGGTCAAACGCCTGACCGATCGTACTGATCACATCCTGAGCCAGACCGTCAGAGCACTCCAGAATATGACACGCTAGAAACACAGGACACCTCAGGATCAATCTGACAAAACCTGTCCATCTCATATTTCAACCCAAAACCAAAAGACAGGAACATTTTAGGAATTGTCATTCATTGTCATGATGATTATTACATTTATGCATTTAACAGACGTTTTTATCCAAAGCGACTTACAGTGCATTCAGGTTATACATTTTCATTAGTACATGTGTTCCCTGGGAATCGAACCCACAACCTTTTGCACAGCTGACGCAATGCTCTACCACTGAGCCACTGAGATAATAGGTTTTTGTACATTATGGTACTATTTATATATTTCTATACAATAAATATATATTTTGCTGCAGTGTTATTTTAGTATTATTACAATACTACTAAAGTCTTTATTCATTTTTAAAAATGTTTTTTATATTTTCTGTTTTTAACAGTTTTTTGCCATTTTATTTAATTAAAATTGTATTTGTGCTGTAAATTTCCTAATGTAAATATATCAAAATTTTATTTTTTGATTAGTAATATGCATTGCTAAATGTGATTGCTAAATTGCTAATGTGATTTTCTCAACATTTGGATTTTTACCCTCCCTCAGATTATAGATTTTCAGATAGTTGTATATCGGCCAAATATTGTCCTATCATAACAAACCATACATCAATGGTTTTGTGGTCCAGGGTCACATATATTAAGAAATAAGACATTTTACATAAGAAAAATGAATAAAATGTAATTTCTTTTAATTTTAGGGTGAACTGTGACTTGAACATATTTTTATAAAATGTATCAGTTAAAATATATGAAACACAAAAATGCAGCATCAATAAATCTGACATGCAGGAACACAAACATAAGACACGCACGCATGCTGAAGCATTAGATATCAGCAGATGGGGAACGGATGTCGATTTGCTGACTCACTCCGCTATAAAGTGTTCATTACGAGATCTTTCCTCTGACAACATCAAAAATGCATTAGAAGGTACAGCGAGAGTTTAAAAACGTGGCCTGTGCGCTGACAGGAAGTTAAAAGATCCATGAAATGAAAAGAGACGGAGATACAACAGCCACAGAAATAGATTTTTTGATGCTAAATGCAGCTGTGGTGGACTGATCAATCACGCTTGTTTGTGAATGTGTGTTACAGGACGGCCCAGCGTGGTAAACACAATGAAATGGCCCTCAAGAGCCGTACAGCTAAAACTGTGGTTGACCAACAAGAACATCATCCACCAAACACATGTGATGTAATTGTAATGGTTAGTTCGGCAGAGAAATTAGTTACAGGCCCTGTAATGTTTTCATAGTCATGGTGTTAGTCTCTAAAACTCTTCTGTTTGCAGTGAATGGGTGCCGTCAGAATGAGAGTCCAAACAGCTGAGAAAAACATCACAATAATCCACATCACTCCATCAGTTAAGCATCTTGAGAAGACAAAAGCTGCATGCTTGAAAGATACAAATCCATCAATAAGGCGTTTTTAACTTCAAACTGTTGTTTTTGGCTAAAAAATTAGATATGAGAGACAACAGGAGATGGACTTTTTCACTGGAGCAAGCGTTATTATTCATTATGGACTCGTATTTTGGCCAAAGTGAAGTTACAAAGGCAAAGTTTGGATTACTTGTGGATTATTGTGATGTTTTTATCAGCTGTTTGGACTCTTATTCTGACGGCACCCATTCACTGCAGAGCATCCATTGCTGAGCAAGTGATTCAATGATGAAGAAACGAACTCTTCTACATCTTGGATGGCCTAAGG
>CM049834.1:26601827-26634327 GCA_027422435.1 Schizopygopsis pylzovi
CACTACTGTGTTGGTATCTGTGTCGTGTGTGTGTGTGTGTGGGCATTTTTAGGTTTAGTTATTTTAGTACTTAAGAGTCAAACTAAACAAAAATGAGAAACGGCTTGGCAACTAGCTAAAATAAAATGAGTAAATCATTTCATTTTAAATCATTTAAGGAATTTTATATTAAGATTAAATATATTCTGAATAATGTCATATTATATTTTAATATTTTATTAAGTCTTATAATATTTATATTTTTTTCCAGCACTGTTATTTTTATTTATTTCACTCATTTTTGTCCTGAACTGAATAATTTTGTCCACAGTGAAATGTCACCGGTCCAAAATCATGTTCCTCAAATAAAGATTAAGTATGTTCTGAATGATTATTTTATTCTGCAACTATAAGTATATAATTTTATATTAAATCACTTGATGTTAATTGTATTTCAAGGCTGAAAGCATTATCAAACTAGCCAAAATGCTTAATAACAAAGGCACACAATCGTCTCATAAAATCATACTTGTGCAGTTTTTGGTTTCCAAGTTTGAAGTCCAACTTTACAACGCTCTATTATAGACTTTAAGACTTTTTCAAAGCTAGATGCATCGCAATATAACAAGTTTATGTTCAAACGCATTTCTTTTTTGCACACATTCTCTGACCGTACCTTTCTCTTGCGCAGAGCTCCTTTGGCTCCAGGGACGGCTTCACACACCAGACTGATCGCCTCCCTGCCGCGAGAAATGACAAAAATATGAAGACATGAGTAATTCTGAAGGACAGAGCGAGCAAACTGTGAAGATGCTGTGTGAAAACAGCGGCATTCGGGAAACAGAGCAAAACTCAGATACATTTGATCAGTTTCTGTGAATCTGGGCCAAAGATCGTCGCGTATGAATCTGGAATGTGTTATTGTTTATGATGATGATATCCGGAGAACAGGGTTTGCTGAAGGTTGATATTAATAAATATAAACAATATTATATATTAGGGGCGTAAATCGGATGGTTCGTCACGATTCGATACGATACCGATTCTCATACCCAGCGATACGATATTTGCCGATACCTCAAAAAATTATACGATACGATACGATACAGGAGTATATCGATCGATATATCAATATTATATACCTATTTTAAACAACCATCTACATTTCTATTAACTCAAATGCAACCAAAATATATAACATGCACATAAATCTAAAAAAAACTACTATGCTAAACATCTTTTCTACAAATTACAAGCAATAGCAGAAAATAAATACAATAGAAGAACGACACGAGTTCAATAAACAGTGCTTTTCAGCTCAGTCTAAAATACATGTTCAGGTACGCTACAGAAATATAATAATCAAATGTAAAATAACTGCATAGTCTTCACTGTATACATAAAAATAAAACAGTAATAAGTAATTTTATCTCAATTTTACAGTTTCTTTAATATAAAATATATTAAATACTAAATACACTACATTAGTATTTATTTAAAATGTATTAATATACATAATAATATGTATACATAAAATAATAAATCACTTTAAATTTAGATAAATATAATTAAAACATCTCTAAAATAATAAATAACTTTAAATGTAGATAAATATAATTAAAACATCTCTAAAATAATAAATAACTTTACATTTAGATAAATATAATTAAAATATATCTCTAAAATAATAAATAACTTTAAATGTAGATAAATATAATTAAAACATATCTCTAAAATAATAAATAATTTTAAATTAAGATAAATATAATTAAAACATATCTCTAAAATAATAAATAACTTTAAATGTAGATAAATATAATTAAAACATATCTCTAAAATAATAAATAACTTTAAATTTAGATAAATATAATTAAAACATATCTCTAAAATAATAAATAACTTTAAATTTAGATAAATATAATTAAAACATATCTCTAAAATAATAAATAATTTTAAATTAAGATAAATATAATTAAAACATATCTCCAAAATAATAAATAACTTTAAATTTAGATAAGATATTATCGTTTATTTCACTAACAGTGGAAACGTTATAAATGATATTTTTCGGATTAGAATGAAAGCATAACTGAATCCCAATTCACATAAAACTAAACAGTAATTTGTAATTAATTAATAGTAATTTGAATTCACAATACATTCAAATGTTACCAAATGATGTGAAGTGTGCATCTGTGCATGCTATTATGAAATTAAAATGTTTAATATGTTTTCATTTGTTGAGTTGTAGTACCGTGTGATTTGTGATCGCGTGGTGAAGTCCAGGGATCTCATGGACCGGAGAACTTCAATGCAGCCCAAATACTGAAAAACAAGGCCAGAAATGTGATTAGAACCGCTCATAATCATCTTTTCTTCAAAACTAGATATTGTTATTGCTCATTGTGTGATAAAAAAACAATCATTTTCAATTCAAATTCAACTGCTTACTTTAAAGTCAACATGACATCAAAATGAAGCCTAATTTCTTTATGCATGTCTGTAGTCTTGTATTTTCCAGGTGAAATATTGTGCTGTGTGAACATATACTACGCATTCATGCATCCATAAACAGGAACATTGTGTCCACTTTGGCCTTGTGTCTGTGCTAACTTTGCACATCAGGTGGTTTGGGTCCTTTAGGCAGCTTGACATGCTGTGGTTATAATTTTATATTAAATCACTTGATGTTAATTGTATTTCAAGGCTGAAAGCATTATCAAACTAGCCAAAATGCTTAATAACAAAGGCACACAATCATCTCATAAAATCATACTTGTTTGCAGTTTTTTGGAAGTGCAACTTTACAAAGCTCTATTATAGACTTTAAGACTTTTTCAAAGCTAGATGCATCGCAATATAACAAGTTTATGTTCAAACGGATTTCTTTTAATTTTGCACACATTCTCTGCCCGTACCTTTCTCTTGCGCAGAGCTCCTTTGGCTCCAGGGACGGCTTCACACACCAGACTGATCGCCTCCCTGCCGCGAGAAATGACAAAAATATGAAGACATGAGTAATTCTGAAGGACAGAGCGAGCAAACTGTGAAAACAGCGGCATTCGGGAAACAGAGCAAAACTCAGATACATTTGATCAGTTTCTGTGAATCTGGGCCAAAGATCGTCGCGTATGAATCTGGAATGTGTTATTATTTATGATGATGATATCCGGAGAACAGGGTTTGCTGAAGGTTGATATTAATAAATATAAACAATATTATATATTAGGGGTGTAAATCGGATGGTTCGTCACGATTCGATACGATACCGATTCTCATACCCAGCGATACGATATTTGCCGATACCTCAAAAAATTATACGATACGATTCGATACAGGAGTATATCGATCGATATATCAATATTATATACCTATTTTAAACAACCATCTACATTTCTTATTAACTCACAAATGCAACCAAAATATATAACATGAACATAAATCTAAAAAAACTACTATGCTAAACATCTTTTCTACAAATTACAAGCGAAAATAAATACAATAGAAGAACGACACGAGTTCAATAAACAGTGTTTTTCAGCTCAGTCTAAAATACATGTTCAGGTACGCTACAGAAATATAATAATCAAATGTAAAATAGTCTTCACTGTATACATTAAATAGCCTGTAAATGAATATTTTTTGATGTTACAAAGGTTATTTAATCAGGAGCAGTGAGCACTTGTGTTTTTCTTTGACAGCATTATATTTATTATTAGTTTTCTTTCACTTTAAGAATGAAAGCACAGATTTAATATACTGATACACAGCCTTTTTCTCCACTGTTTACATTAAGACATATGCTTTTCCTAACCTACGGTTTACAAGGATATTAGCCGAAACATGCATTTTGATGTAGTTTTGTCTGAATTTATTCATCCATGCACAAAAAAGCGGAGGAGAGCTCAATTTAGTATCCTGACACGTGTGATTGAACGAGAATGCACGCGTTGGTGGTAATGCATAGACGGGGATTATGTGAAAATATGGACCGTGCCAAAATAAAAGTGCCTTTTTATACGACAGATATCGATAATTTACGCGTGGCATCGATGCATCGTATCATCACACAATGTATCGATATATCGATCCATATCGATGAATCGTTACACCCCTATTATATATATCATATAAATAAAATTAAGAAAAATTAGTGCAGATCATTATAGTTTTCATATACATATATATGGTGGTCAAAATGATTATAACACTAGTATTTTAACCGGCTAAAGTCAGTTATTTCTATCTTTTGTTGTAGTGTATCAGTAGGAAATATATACATACATATATAGTGGAAATAAAATAAAGTATGTTTTAATACCAAAAATACCTTTTCATAGCAATAAAGCACATCTTCCCCATTTTATTTTCATGTTTATTGACAACGCTCATCTCACTAATGATGATTTTCATCAGACGCTCATTACTGTAGTGCATTATGTATGTAAGTAAGCATACTGTATATGCAATGCAACCAATTCTACCATACTGTATAAATAAATAAAAAATATTACAGTAATAATATTGGGAATTTTACAAAATAACAGTAATGAAAAATGTAATTAAAATAACTTTACAATGAAAAAAATACAAATGCTCCTAAAAAGCAGGATAAAATATAATTCCATATGTTCTTGACACATTGATTTTGATCGACGTTTAATGTTTTACACAATAACTATGTCTGAGGTGTAATATAGATAAACCTGTTCAAGCTTTGTGTCCAGAGAGCGGTTGAACACTACAGCAGGAAGTCAGGCAGAAAAGAGGATATGACATCATCTCAGCGTGGCTAATGCTAGCGGCCCAGCGTTCAATAAAGAAGCGGCGTCCGCTGGGACCCGATCCGCTGCCGCTACACTGATGTTACGCAACGACTCGTCAGCACACATTCACATCTCCCGCGCTCGATTTAACGACAATAAATGAGTGTTTGGATGCGGATTCAAATCAAGAAAAACATACAATTGCCATGAAAGAGTCATGTAACGCCATGTGATAACTGTGATGTTACCGTGAAGTAGAGGTCTGCTACCCGACCCGAACCCGCGGGTCCCGAAATACTTTCGGGTTTCGGGTCGGGTTTCGGGTTAATGTTTAATGGATAGCTTCGGGCTCGGGTCGGGTCGGGTTTGTAGCTAAACCAAAACTATATGCAGAGGCTTCGCTGCTTTCATAGACGCACGCACACACATATCAGAGATCGCGCACAAACAGCACGGAAACTTTTATTAGTAAAATAGCTTCGACAGGCTACTGACTCGCAAGTCACAACATTATATTTATCTGCAATGAGGCGGCAAAATCGCTGTTTTTGAAGTAACTAAGCCTCATTGCTTATAGAGAGAGACGCGCAGACGCAGGTTCACATGCACGCGCAACATTCATCCCTCTCTCTCTCTCTCTCTCTCTCTCTCGCTCGGTCTCTCTCTCTCTCTCTCTCTCTCTCGCTCACTCGGTCTCTCTCTCTCTCGCTCGCTCGGTCTCTCTCTCTTTCTCTCTCTCTCGCTCGGTCTCTCTCTCCTCTCTCGCTCACTCGGTCTCTCTCTCTCGCTCGGTCTCTCTCTCTCTCTCGCTCACTCGGTCTCTCTCTCTCGCTCGGTCTCTCTCTCTCTCTCTCTCTCTCGCTCACTCGCTCTCTCTCTCTCTCGCTCGCTCGGTCTCTCTCTCTCTCTCTCTCTCGCTCACTAGGTCTCTCTCTCTCGCTCGGTCTCTCTCTCTCTCTCGCTCACTCGGTCTCTCTCTCTCGCTCGGTCTCTCTCTCTCTCTCTCTCTCTCTCGCTCACTCGGTCTCTCTCTCTCTCGCTCGCTCGGTCTCTCTCTCTCTCTCTCTCTCTCTAACTCGTACTCGGTTCTCAACTCTCTCTCTCTCTCTAGACTATCGGTCTCTCTCTCTCTACTCGCTCGCTCACTCGGTCTCTCTCTCTCTCTCTCGCTCACTCGGTCTCTCTCTCTCTCTCTCTCTCTTCTCTCTCTCTCTCTCTCTCTCTCTCGGTCTCGGTCATAAAAACGATAAACTGTGATTTAGCAGCAAAACAACAGACAAACTGAAATATATAAACATAAGAGAAACATATAATAGAGAAAACAACATCTGAATCACACTCGAGTCAAGTGAACGATTAGAGTCTGATTCATTTTAATTAATTAGTTCACAAATATTAGTAACCGAATCACGTCCTTAGTCTGTGTTTGATAGTCACAAAAAACAAATAAATACAAATTACATGTTAATGAATATAAATACAATTATCTGTGCCCTTTTTATTTGATATAAATCAGAAATAAACAAACAAAACGATCTGTCAACTTTTTGTAAATGTTTTTCATTTTAATAAATTGTATTTAATAATACATTTAGATATTGTTAGATAAAATAAAAACCTGGGAAAATGAGGGCAGATAATTACATGTTTTTATTTTGTGATTAATAATAATTTGAATCTATATTTACACTCAAGAGTTGTTAAAAATTTAATTTTATCTCAATTTTACAGCTTATTTAATATAAAATATATTTAGCAACAGACTAAATACACTACATTACTATTTATTTAAAATGTATTAATATACATAATAATATGTATACATAAAATAATAAATAATTTTACATTTAGATAAATATAATTAAAACATATCTCTAAAATAATAAATAACTTTAAATTTAGATAAATATAATTAAAACATATCTCTAAAATAATAAATAATTTTAAATTTAGATAAATATAATTAAAACATATCTCTAAAATAATAAATTAACTTTAAATTTAGATAAATATAATTAAAACATATCTCTAAAATAATAAATAACTTTAAATTTAGATAAATATAATTAAAACATATCTCTAAAATAATAAATAATTTTAAATTTAGATAAATATAATTAAAACATATCTCTAAAATAATAAATAACTTTAAATTTAGATAAATATAATTAAAACATATCTCTAAAATAATAAATAACTTTAAATTTAGATAAATATAATTAAAACATATCTCTAAAATAATAAATAATTTTAAATTTAGATAAATATAATTAAAACATATCTCTAAAATAATAAATAACTTTAAATGTAGATAAATATAATTAAAACATATCTCTAAAATAATAAATAACTTTAAATTTAGATAAATATAATTAAAACATATCTCTAAAATAATAAATCACTTTAAATTTAGATAAATATAATTAAAACATATCTCTAAAATAATAAATAATTTTAAATTTAGATAAATATAATTACAACATATCTCTAAAATAATAAATAACTTTAAATTTAGATAAATATAATTAAAACATATCTCTAAAATAATAAATAACTTTAAATTCAGATAAATATAATTAAAACATCTCTAAAATAATAAATAACTTTAAATTTAGATAAATATAATTAAAACATATCTCTAAAATAATAAATAACTTTAAATGTAGATAAATATAATTAAAACATATCTCTAAAATAATAAATAACTTTAAATTTAGATAAATATAATTAAAACATATCTCTAAAATAATAAATCACTTTAAATTTAGATAAATATAATTAAAACATATCTCTAAAATAATAAATAATTTTAAATTTAGATAAATATAATTACAACATATCTCTAAAATAATAAATAATTTTACATTTAGATAAATATAATTAAAACATATCTCTAAAATAATAAATAATTTTAAATTTAGATAAATATAATTAAAACATATCTCTAAAATAATAAATAACATTAAATTTAGATAAATATAATTAAAACATATCTCTAAAATAATAAATAACTTTAAATTTAGATAAATATAATTAAAACATATCTCTAAAATAATAAATAACTTTAAATTTAGATAAATATAATTAAAACATATCTCTAAAATAATAAATAACTTTAAATTTAGATAAATATAATTAAAACATATCTCTAAAATAATAAATAATTTTAAATTTAGATAAATATAATTAAAACATATCTCTAAAATAATAAATAACTTTAAATTTAGATAAATATAATTAAAACATATCTCTAAAATAATAAATAACTTTAAATTTAGATAAATATAATTAAAACATATCTCTAAAATAATAAATAATTTTAAATTTAGATAAATATAATTAAAACATATCTCTAAAATAATAAATAACTTTAAATTTAGATAAATATAATTAAAACATATCTCAAAAATAATAAATAACTTTACATTTAGATAAATATAATTAAAACATATCTCTAAAATAATAAATAACTTTACATTTAGATAAATAGAATTAAAACATATCTCAAAAATAATAAATAACTTTACATTTAGATAAATATAATTAAAACATATCTCTAAAATAATAAATCACTTTAAATTTAGATAAATATAATTAAAACATATCTCAAAAATAATAAATAACTTTAAATTTAGATAAATATAATTAAAACATATCTCTAAAATAATAAATAACTTTAAATTTAGATAAGATATTATCATTTATTTCACTAACAGTGGAAACGTTATAAATTATATTTTTCTGATTAGACGGAAAGCATAACTGAATCCCAATTCACATAAAACTAAACAGTAATTTGTAATTAATTAATAGTAATTTGAATTCACAATACATTCAAATGTTACCAAATGATGTGAAGTGTGCATCTGTGCATGCTATTATGAAATTAAATTAAAATGTTTAATATGTTTTCATTTGTTGAGTTGTAGTACCGTGTGATTTGTGATCGCGTGGTGAAGTCCAGGGATCTCATGGACCGGAGAACTTCAATGCAGCCCAAATACTGAAAAACAAGGCCAGAAATGTGATTAGAGCCGCTCATAATCATCTTTTCTTCAAAACTAGATATTGTTATTGCTCATTGTGTGATAAAAAAACAATCATTTTCTATTCAAATTCAACTGCTTACTTTAAAGTCAACATGACATCAAAATGAAGCCTAATTTCTTTATGCATGTCTGTAGTCTTGTATTTTCCAGGTGAAATATTGTGCTGTGTGAACATATACTACGCATTCATGCATCCATAAACAGGAACATTGTGTCCACTTTGGCCTTGTGTCTGTGCTAACTTTGCACATCAGGTGGTTTGGGTCCTTTAGGCAGCTTGACATGCTGTGGTTATAATGAACGTTATTGTACAAACAATAATGATAAACAGGTTTAGAACCTCATGAGGGTGATTCATTAATGAAAGTGTCTTCATTTTTCATACTTTAATCTGCTTGTCTACAGTCCCACACTGTTAAACACGCACGCACGCACGCACACACACACGCACACACACACACGCACACGCACACGCAGACACACTCGCACACGCACACGCACACACACACACACACACACACACACACACACACACACACAACACACACACACACCACACACACACACACACACACACACACACAGACACAGACACTCGCAGACACAGACTCGCACATGCACTCGCACACACGACACACACACGCACACACACACACCGCAACCACTCGCATTCGCACACGCACACGCAGACTTACACGCACACGCAGACTTACACGCACACGCAGACTTACACGCACACGCAGACGCACACACACACACACACACACACACACACACACACACACACACAGACACACTCGCACACGCACACGCACACGCACACACACACACACAGACGCAGACCACACGCACACAGACGCACACGCAGACACAGACGCACTCGCACACAGACGCACTCGCAGACGCACACGCAGTGTCTGTCAAAACTGTCAAAATAAATAAAAATGATTAACTGCAAAAGCAAAAAAATAAGAAAAAAATTATTATTCAGTTTTAAGGATTCATCTTGTATTCTTTCATCTTAAAAAAAGCTCAAAACACTTACCCTACATGAACTATATAGGAAAGTATTAATTCAAATTATTAAAAATATATCAAATCAAAAATTATTCATGTAAAAAAAAAAAAAAAAAAAAAAATCATATTCATCTCATTTTATTTAATCTATAAAAAGCTCAAAATTCTAACCATTCATGAACTAAAGTATTAATTACAATAAATAAATAAAAATATTAAATAAACTACAAAAGCCAAAAAGGACACTGAAAAAATTGCATGCTTCAGATTTAAGGATTATTCTCATATTATTTAATCTATAAAAGGCTCAAACCCTAACCCTAAATGAACCAAATAAGAATGTATTAAATCAAATAAATTATACAGAAATAAAAAATTATTAACAACAAATGCAAAAAAAAAAAAAAGGAAAAAAATGTAATATTCTGTTATTCTTTAATCCATCCACCTTATTCTTCCTGTAAAAATGGGCACATTTATACATTTTAATCGGTCTTGTTTCCGGTCTCGTTCACTTTAGTTAATATTGTCTTTCAATATTATTGTAATGCATTATCTTAATTACCGTTTACTCCATGTTGTAATTCTTCTCGTTATTTCCTTACAGCGGCTAATTATCCGTAAGTCTCACTAACAGACTTACTTCTGCATCGAAGAATAAGGTGGATAAAAATCCTAATCCTACATGAACTATATATAACAAATGATTAAGTATTAAAGTAATAAATAAAATACAAAAGAATAACAACAAAAGAAAAAAGTGAGAGAAGACACTGAAGAAATGTATGCTCCATCTTAAAATATTCATCTCATATTTTAAATCTCAAACTCAAAACCATAATCCTACATGAACAATATATGATTATGATTTTTTTGAATAAAAGACAATAAAATATATAAAAAAATATATATATTTTAAAAATGACAAAAAAAATACATGCTCGAACTTACAGGATTCATCTAATAATTAATCTTAAATTCAAAATCCTTCAAATAAAATCAATAAAAATACAAATAAATAAAATAATAATAGAAAAACAGCCATGAGCAAACACACTTGTATATCAGCTGCGTATTAAACCCGAGCTACGCATGAGCCGATGACATCATCCATCAACCGTGACATCACACATCAACACATCTCTCTCTACGCATGAGCCGATGACATCATCCATCATCCGTGACATCACACATCAACACATCTCTCTCTACGCATGAGCCGATGACATCATCCATCAACCGTGACATCACACATCAACACATCTCTCTCTACGCATGAGCCGATGACATCATCCATCAACCGTGACATCACACATCAACACATCTCTCTACGCATGAGCCGATAACATCATCCATCATCCGTGACATCACACATCACACATCTCTCTACGCATGAGCCGATGACATCATCCATCAACCGTGACATCACACATCAACACATCTCTCTACGCATGAGCCAATGACATCATCCATCATCCGTGACATCACACATCAACACATCTCTCTCTACGCATGAGCCGATGACATCATCCATCAACCGTGACATCACACATCAACACATCTCTCTCTACGCATGAGCCGATGACATCATCCATCAACCGTGACATCACACATCAACACATCTCTCTCTACGCATGAGCCGATGACATCATCCATCAACCGTGACATCACACATCAACACATCTCTCTACGCATGAGCCGATGACATCATCCATCATCCGTGACATCACACATCAACACATCTCTCTACGCATGAGCCGATGACATCATCCATCATCCGTGACATCACACATCAACACATCTCTCTACGCATGAGCCGATGACATCATCCATCAACCGTGACATCACACATCAACACATCTCTCTCTACGCATGAGCCGATGACATCATCCATCAACCGTGACATCACACATCAACACATCTCTCTACGCATGAGCCGATGACATCATCCATCAACCGTGACATCACACATCAACACATCTCTCTCTACGCATGAGCCAATGACATCATCCATCATCCGTGACATCACACATCAACACATCTCTCTCTACGCATGAGCCGATAACATCATCCATCATCCGTGACATCACACATCAACACATCTCTCTCTACGCATGAGCCGATGACATCATCCATCATCCATGACATCACACATCAACACATCTCTCTCTACGCATGAGCCGATGACATCATCCATCATCCGTGACATCACACATCAACACATCTCTCTACGCATGAGCCGATGACATCATCCATCATCCGTGACATCACACATCAACACATCTCTCTACGCATGAGCCGATGACATCATCCATCAACCGTGACATCACACATCAACACACCTCTCTACGCATGAGCCGATGACATCATCCATCATCCGTGACATCACACATCAACACATCTCTCTCTACGCATGAGCCGATGACATCATCCATCAACCGTGACATCACGCATCAACACATCTCTCTCTACGCATGAGCCGATGACATCATCCATCATCCGTGACATCACACATCAACACATCTCTCTACTAGTGTTGTCACGATACTGGAATTTCTAACTTCGATACGATACCGTTGAAACATCATCGATATTCGATACACATCTCTCTCGATACGCATGAGCCGATGACATCATCCATCAACCGTGACCATCACACATTAAGGTCAATCTATCTATTTTTGCTTGAGCCGATGACATCATAACATGACAACCGTGAGGTATCATTTTCACATCAACAAACATTCTTGAGAGTCAGTGCATCTTTCTCAAGGTCTAGTGTCTAGTGTAGGTTCGAGTGTGTTGTTTGTTGCAGGTCGAGTCTCATCAACTTCTGGTGCTACAAGAAAATGCCAAACTTTAATCAACACATCTATCTCTATTTTATTTTTGAGCCGATGACTTTCATCCATCAACCGTGAACTATCTAACTACATCGTAGAACTTACAGTCTAATGGTAATAGATATTTGTTAGACGTAGTTACATCATCAATAAACAATGAAACATACTTACATCAAACATCTTATCTAATCTTTGTTAAAGCATTTAACTAACATCCACTAATACATGTGACTAATCACACATCCAACAGTTCTATCTCTCTAATATTTTCATTGGAACATGAGCCGATGACATCATCCGTTGTATTTTCATTACCGTGACTGTTATCAAAGATTAAACATATACTGTAGCAAATGCCATTGCTCATCGTTCATAAATGCTGGTTAATCACATCAATAATATTTTATGAACAGATTTAACTTTTCAAAAAGGCTTTGTTGAATAACATGAGCACGTAATGCATGTTTAAAAATTAAAACGAGGCGCGGTGTTTTATATCACTGTATTTTTGAAGGAAACTGTCTTTAGGAAATGTTTGATGTCATTTTCATTTCATCTTGCATGTTATATGTCTGATAAAGCAGCGTTTGTACGCTCAGTTTACCAGCCGTTACAGGGCGCAAACCTCTAACGTTAACATTACGTTATTTCTCCCGCTTTTAAGCGTCTCCTGCTGACAGAGTTGATTTGCATTTTGAAGAAGTCCGTCCAAGTAGTAATCGCTGCATCTCAGTCCGTCTGATTTAAGAAGCAAACATATTTTGCTTGTTAGAAACAAGCCGCACTCGCCATCTTTATATTCACTTCACGTTTGCTATTTAACCAGAGCGAATGAGACGAGACACGTGACAGGCACTGCGGTCACGTGTGGTGTTTGTCAACGCGCCTTTGGAGAGAAGTGAAAGTGACAGCTCGGCTAGGATCGGAGTATCGATACTTCGGAAAATTAGTATTGGTACCGTTCAGATATTTCAGTATCGATATTTATCGAAATATCGATATTTTTGACAACACTACTCTCTACGCATGAGCCGATGACATCATCCATCATCCGTGACATCACACATCAACACATCTCTCTACGCATGAGCCGATGACATCATCCATCATCCGTGACATCACACATCAACACATCTCTCTCTACGCATGAGCCGATGACATCATCCATCATCCGTGACATCACACATCAACACATCTCTCTCTACGCATGAGCCGATGACATCATCCATCATCCGTGACATCACACATCAACACATCTCTCTCTACGCATGAGCCGATGACATCATCCATCATCCGTGACATCACACATCAACACATCTCTGCTTTATATAGCCTCTCACCTCACTGATCTCTCGACGCTGCATGACTCACTCATTCAGAGTCTCACTACAGCTTTCCTGGACTAAATGAATGAGTCACCTGCAGTAACCCACCTGAGGACCGACCGCGTCACATGCTTCCAAGAACACGGCAAAGGCTGATTAGTTAAGTTTACTCGAGTGCTTTATGGAAAATTATCTCCTCACCGCCCAAATTAACTCTGGCGTACGACTCAAAGTGCAGAAAGGAAACGAGGCCGGAAGCGGACGATGAGTCACTGCAGTGTTTTGGCAAATATTATTTGGCTGAAAACAATGACGGAGGCTTTGAGCTTATTGACTGGCTGTATAAAGTTTGTTTCTGTGTGTAGACATAATGCAGCAATAATAATAATAATATAGATAATGACATTAAATAAATATAGGTTTTCAGCAACATTTTTTTCATGTTGTTTGTCACCGCAAGGAAGTGCGCATAGCAACACATAGTAAAGATTCAAATATAAAATGACAGAAAATAAATCATTTAATATATATTTTAACATTAAATGTATATTGCAATATTTATTGACACCTATAGCTTTTTAGCAACATACAGTAAAATCTCAAGTTAATCAAAACACAGTAAAATGGCCAGAAAAGTAAATAACTTTAAATAAATGACAGAAAAGTTAAATCATTTAATATATATTTTAACATTATACATATTTTGGAACAGTATTTTTTAATGTATGTTTTATAATTTTTTGTCACTGCAAGGAAGTAGCTACTAAATATAGTAAAATATTAAGATAATCAAAGTCCCTAGTAAAAGAAAATGTCATAATTTATTTAAAAGACATTAATTTCATAGTAAGTATACTTCAAATCCATTTAAATATATATTGACATATCACTTAAGACTTACTGATATAAAATTATAATTAAACTTTACTTTTTTGCACAACGCACATTTCTTAATATTACACTAAAAATGTGCTTTAATATCACTATTAATAAGGATTGTATGATCTCTGTATAATATCAGTGTTTAATGCAAAATATTTAAAGTGTACACGAAATATACTTGCAATAGAAACACTTTATCAATATCAAATATACTTAAGTGTATTTCAGCACTACTTCAGCACAATTAAATGCATTAAGCACAAAGTTAGTTCTAGACCTGGACCAGTTTAGTCAAATACAAGTTAAATGACAGGGTATTTAAACATGTAAATGTATTTGTAGTATACTTAGCACAAAATAAATGTGCATTTTTATTAGGGGTATAATGACCATAATATATTTTACAATACAATACGTGTTTTTATTACGCCTATAGCTTTTCAGGAGCAGACGATAAAATGCCAAGATATTCAAGGACAGTGAAATCTGTTTAAATAAATGACAGAAAATTATATATTGTAACATTAAATATATATTTTGCGATATTATTTTATTTTGTAAACTTTTTTATGTTTTATAACTGCAATGTCAACGCAAAATGTCATGATTATCGAAGATATGAAATGACAAGAAACTTAAATAATTGTAAATAAATGACAAATTTTTTTAAGCTCATTTTCTTATGTCGCCGTGTTTTGAAATATATAAGTACATGTTGTATTCTCAGCAATGCCAACTGTCTTCTACGATCAGTTTCTACGCTCAGATACTGTCAGTTAGTTAAACAGCTGACATAATGCCATACATAAAAAAATTAATAATGTACTTAACATTCAAATTCACTTGAGAACGACAAATGTGTCAACAACTACACACAGCACAAAAAACACATAGATACATTGGCTCAAAAATATTAAACATGTGCTATATATTCACAATGAAGCATGACCTAAGTGCATTATTGTTTTTAATAAAAAATAGTAGATATTAAGTGTACAAATTTTCACTTGATCCTAATCAAGCAAGGGCTGGATCTAATGTCTGTAGTCTGTCTGAACACTGGTCGCGTGTGTTTGAAAAGCAGTCAATGTCAGCAGCTGTCCTTTTAGTGAAATGGAGCATAGTGTGTGTATGTGTGTGCGCGTGTGTGTGTATGTGTGTGCGTGTATGTGTGCGTGTGTGTGCGTGTGTGTGTGTGTGTGTGCGCGTTTATGTGTGTGTGTGTGTGTGTGTGTGTGTGTGTGAGAGTGAGTGAGTGAGTGTGTCTGTGTGTGTGTCTGTGTGTGCATGTGTGTGCGCGTGTGCGTGTGTGTGTGTGTGTGCGTGTATGTGTGCGTGTGTGTGTGTGTGTGTGTGTGTATGTGTGCGTGTGTGTTAATGCTCAGGGTCACTCAATAAGTGAACTGTAAAGAATAACACATTCAGCTCTGCAAAGGGACGCCACTAACTTTTACCAACTAACTCTTACCAAAACACATCAAACTCAAACAAGGAGCTAGAAATACTGTCCTTTTCTTTCTCTGTCACTCTCTGTACATTATGCTTAGAAAGACCTTCGTCACAGATAATAAAACGCATCAATTTAGTTCCCATCCATCTCACGCCGGTTTGCAGGATCTAATTCATTCGTGTTTTGCCTCTACAGTAACTGACTATTCAGAAGGAAAAAAAGCTAGAAGGGAATAATGCATGATTCATGCTGCACGAATCCGAGTCACCTTTAGCTCAATGGGGCCGTGAACAAGCTTATATGATCGTAAACACACTAGACGATATGCTTAAAATACACGATGCCCCAATATCTGAGGTCAATGCTCAATATGCATGGTCTGTTATACAAATATAAACTAAAATGCACTTATTAAGCGTCTCAAAAAGAAACAATGATGTATTTATATTAGTGGTGGGCCGTTATCGGCGTTAACGTGCTGCGTTAACGCGAGACTCTTATCGGCGATAAAAAAAATATCGCCGTTAATCTATTCTCAAAGTTGGGTTGGGAGCTGGGTCTATACTACGCAAGCTATGATGACTTTCACCCTGATATTTTAGCGCGGATGTATACCTAGCCGAACTGCACTGTAGGGGGCGAGAACGAGTCTTCGAACTAGAGGCTCGCAGTCCGTGATGGACAGATTGTTAACGGCTGGTCTATGTGGTAATACAATCGGGCACGACATCCAAACGCTCACCTATCATTCATCAACCTCAAATATGGCTTTTCCTCTGAACGATGTATGTAGTAGCAACTTTACATGGCCGCTCAATATGATGTTAACCTAGAGAAATGTGCGCTATTGAAGTGTTTGTGTGGAAGCGCGTTTGCTGCAGGACAGGCTCCGGTGCGTTCACTTGCTCTTAAAATCTCCGTCATTCTTGGTCATACAGATAAAAGTAGCCTAATACATCTTTCGATTCTGTAAAGACTCTACGTTTATTTGTGTGCACTCAGAATAACAACGAAACGTTGCGCTTTTAAGCAAACAGGATGCGCTTTAGGTCTCATGTGAACTTGAGAATTCACTCCCGTGTCACCCTCTGCTTCGAACCTGTGTGTATGCCTAACGTTACTGTGAAATTACCACATCAGACGTGACGTGCTAACATGGATGCAGCTATGAAGCCGCCGGGTTTGCTTCAGGGAAAATGTATTTTTAAGAAGCTTCCCAATGGAAACTGTAAACAGTTCATCACGACCTCTTATGTAGGCCTACAGTTCAAAATTCATGTTTAACTGAATAAACAGTTAGTAAACACAAGTACATCTTATTGAACATAGTTTATTTTCATCACCAATTATCATAGTAGAACAGCTTTCTCAAGCAGTTTGTGATGCATTTTGGAAACAGGAGATGAGCCCCTGGTCTAATGCGCCACCTGGCTTGAGAAACCCGTTCTCAAAGACTTACTTTAAGCCATTATTTGGGTAACACACATATTCTGAATGCCTTCAGCAGAATTCAAATGAGCCATTTTAATCTAGATTAATCTAGATTAATTCCAAAATTAATCTAGATTAATCTAGATTAAAAAAATTAATCTATGCCCACCCCTAATTTATATAGTACATGTATAGAAGACAAATGTACATGCACAACAGAGTTTTCAAGCTTAATGAACGACATATATATATATTCATATTTAGGCATTTAAAACATATGCACAGAAAGCAGGTGCACATGTTAAACATGGCATACAAGCACATATTTGCACGAATCAACGCTGATCTTTTGACTGTTGAAGTTATCATGTTTGTCTTTGCATATAGATGTGGTCAAGAATAACTTCTCTGTCCTGCACACGTCATGATCCCCGGAAGACGATACAGTTGCATGCACTTCCTTTTGATGTGATAAACTTGCAGTTCATTTGAATAGATCAAATCTGCAGAGGTCAAACATAAGCGGTCGCACGGACAACTGAACCACTATGTCTGCGATATTTAAGGTTAGCAGACAATATATCCCAATAACAATGTACACAGAGAAGATGATAACTGAACTTGTGTTATATTACAAGGGCAGTCAAAGTCTCTGAAATACACATGTGTTATGGTAAAGACATGCTATACTGTATATAATTAATTAAAGCTATTTACATAAAACACCGACACTGTTATTGAACTGAATAATGACACTGTTATCTTCTTTAAAGCTGCTTACAGCCATTTTACAACATTATTTTCCTCTTTATTAATGTGAAGCAGTTTTGAAACAATCTTTATTGTATAAAGCGCTACAGAAATGTGATTTGATTTTAACGATGAGGAATATGAAAATTGTAGAACGAGACAAGTTTGATTATTGTCATAATTGCAACTTTCCAAATTAAATTTAACTGATGTTTTGTTTTAGTATCACTGAGATACTATTCATATTTCAAAGTAGTTTTTTTTTTTTTTTCTGTTTTTGTTTTAGTAATTTAGTTGTGTTTAGCCATTTTTTTTGTATGTGTCTATTTCATTTGTATTTTATAGTTTATATTAGTTAATATCACATAGTTTATATTGGTTTCTATTTTTAGATACTGTAGTACATCAAGGTAAACTAAATTAAAATGTGGTGCCAATAAAAAGTTTAGTATTTTATTTCAAATAATGTTTGTTATGGTTTTAGTACTATAATAACCTTAGTTGAATCACAGGTTCTTATGATATTAATTTCACTTTTTTGTCTTTTAACTCAGGTGTTACAAAATATCAAACACTGGTTATGCATAATCATCGTTTTGATTGTTTTTATATCAAGTTCCAACAAAGAAAACAAACCCACTGAGATAAGTATATTTGGTCGTTTATTCAAACAAACATGATTATTTAGTTCATACTGTATGAATTAATTTCCACCTATTTTTTAACTGTAATACAAAATGCGATTCGCCTCATACCGCCCACCTCCACATGCATGTAAGACTCAGAGGAAACAGACGGCATGTAAACATGGTACAGTATGTGGCGGAACATTCTGTGCTTTTATGGTCACTTGTGAATGTAACTGTGCCGTTTCAAGTTACTGGCGGCCTGCATTATTCCAAATCGTACACATAATCCCTCTATACCTGCACATGGATGGAAAACAACAAGGGAAACGCAGAAGACATTTGGATCTTACCTTAACGACGTACGTCACTCCAGGTCCAGAAATCTTTTCGCTGGAGTGCAGCCATCCACGAGAAGGCTTACTCACCAGCCCGGCACAGCCCTCTCCACCGGGCTGAGACTCCTCCATCCTGCCCTTCTTCCCCGAGCCGGGCTCCAGCGGGGCGTGAGGCGCTCCAGACGCAGACGAGCCCGGGTTACCGGATCCGCCTCCTGTCGCTCCTCCCTGGAGCTTGGACACGGCCAGGTCCTTGACGGCGGACGGCAGGCCCTTGATGCCCAGCAGTCCGGAGGAGTTGGTGAATTTGAGGTTGGAGACTTTGTTGATGAGGGTGCACAAGGTGCCGGACTCTTCGGCGGGGTCAGGGCGGCAAGACCTCGGCTGGCGGGGCGTACGAAGGGTCGCCCACAGGCGGCGACGGCGGGACGGCCGAGACCTTGGCATTCATGGAGAGACCATGCAAAAGCTCATCGACGGATGTCACTGACTCATTCCGGAATCGGTTGTATTTAGCACGGTGAAGCATTCCCCTCGGTGTGCCAGGCTACACGCGAACGGACACATCCAACTCCCAGCTGACCGTCCACTTCTTGTGCATGCTGGAACCGAGAAAGTGTCCTCGAAGGTTCAAAGAAAGGGAGCGAGCAAATGTTAGGAAAATCCGACGCCGTGCGGCAGCAGCAGCAGCAGCTCAGGGACCAAAAATAAACCACAAAACGCGGAATCCATGGAGACAGAGGACGACGAGAGGGAAAAGCAGCGAGAGGTCACTCCTCTACAGAGATAGAGGGCCAGAGATGGCAGAGAGAGAGAGACAGAGCTCTACTGAAGCGATGTCTCTCTCTCCCCCCGCATCCTGGCAGATCCCTGAACATGCATGACTCACTCTGAGAGAGAGAGAGAGAGAGAGAGAGAGAGAGAGAGAGAGAGAGAGAGAGAGAGAGAGAGAGAGAGAGAGAGAGAGACAGAGAGACCCTTCTCAACAAAAGACTCACTCAACACTGCAGAGCACTTTCTGTTACAAAAAACTCCCACTTACTGTGGTAGAACCAATCAATTCTCAAAATTTGCCCTGTCCGTAGGAACGCCTCTTGCTTTGATTCAGTCTGAATAAACAGGACGGAAAAGATGTGATAAACAGATCACTGTAGTGAAATCCGAGCTCAGTCAGAATGAACTGGAATCAAAATTAGTCCATTGACATAATTCAAAGCATAAACCACACTGGAGTGCCGTGCGTGTTGTTGCATCACATGTACGCCACACAGAATGAAACTTGAGTCGCCGTGCATGGTGATCGCTAATTTTCCGCACAGTTTTAATTGAATTCAGAAGCAAGACTCTCTACTGACCTGCTGTTGATTGAGAAGTCATAATCTACTAAAAAGACATGAAATATTTGAAAGCGTTCACCTTTCGCCCGCAACCGCATCAATCTGGTTGGTTATACCTCATTTATGCATCGCCATTTTTAATGCCAAGTTTAAATTGTGCTCGAATTTAAATCATAAGACCGATACGGCTTTATCTCTTTGTTCGTCACATTCGTTTTTCCTTACGTACTACGAAACATCGGCATAAATCCATCCATGCCAGCACTGGAATATCCCCCTCTACAGAAGGCAAAACAAACTGAGCTTTGCTGAATAATTAAACATCCTTTTCAAACACAACAAAGTCAAGATTCGATCTCACTAAAACGCCATTCAGATTCGGCAGGGACACGACCGTAAATAGTGATGTCAGATCTCCCGGCCCCGTTAAAAAGCAGCCGTCGGGATGAAGCCCGTGACATTAAGGCGGCAAAAAAACAGCCATTCATTCACAGTAAAATGTCCAGAAGAGCTCATGACAGTCATTCACAAGCTTCCGCTGCGGCTAACGCACTGCAGTCCCTCCCAGCGGCTCGCGTTCCTGCCTGCAAATTGAAAAAAAAGAAGAAAAGACACAGAGAGAGAGAGAGAGAGAGAGAGAGCAAGAGAGCAAAGGGTTTGTCTTCTCTGCTGAGACAAAGCGTTAAAAGTGCTCCTCGCTCGTTGTTGTCACAGAGATGCTGAGGAGAGGAAGAGAGGATGCTGGGTGAAAATGATTCAGGCTGGCTGTGAATGGAAAGGCAGACGGGCATACCGACGTTTCTGTGAATGAAGTCAGGCCTCGGCAGCTTTCTGCACGGCAATCCCTCGGGATGGATCCCGAACGCCCAATCAGGGAAGAGCAGGATGACTCATTCAGGGGAGGCTGGCTGAATAGTGGGGCAAACCACTCGAAGCACAGGTAATGGGAGAAACCATTCTCAGCACTGCGTGCTTCTGAAGCGTCGCTTCTAAACTCCTGAAAGCACGCCAGCCGCTTCTAAAACATGTCTTGGCGAGACGCACGGCCTTTTTCGGAAGAGAACAGCGATGCTCAATTGCACTGATAAACTGACCCCTCCCGAGTGCACATTCATATGAATGAAGGCTGATCAAAGCACATAGACTGAATTATAGGATGCGGCCGGCACAGCTGAGCCGTTTGCATGCAGTATGTTAATCTGGAAATTAAAAACAGGCAGCAAAAACAAATAAAAGGCACTAGATTTGTGCATTTCTTGAGGAAAATTTCAGTGATTCTTGGTGAAAAAGTCACCACCGGGATAAAAGGGTACTCTGAGTGGTTGCTAGGTGGTTGCTATGCAGTTGCTAGGGTGTTCTGAGTGATATTTGTGTCATGCTATGTGGTTGCTAGGGTGTTCTGAGTGATATTTTTGTCATGCTATGTGGTTGCTAGGGTGTTCTGAGTGATATTTTTGTCATGCTATGTTGTTGCCAGGGTGTTCTGAGTGATATTTTTGTCATGCTATGTGGTTGCTAGGGTGTTCTGAGTGATATTTTTGTCATGCTATGTGGTTGCTAGGGTGTTCTGAGTGATATTTTTGTCATGCTATGTGGTTGCTAGGGTGTTCTGAGTGATATTTTTGTCATGCTATGTGGTTGCTAGGGTGTTCTGAGTGATATTTGTGTCATGCTATGTGGTTGCTAGGGTGTTCTGAGTGATATTTTTGTCATGCTATGTGGTTGCTAGGGTGTTCTGAGTGATATTTTTGTCATGCTATGTGGTTGCTAGGGTGTTCTGAGTGATATTTTTGTCATGCTATGTGGTTGCTAGGGTGTTCTGAGTGATATTTTTGTCATGCTATGTGGTTGCTAGGGTGTTCTGAGTGATATTTTTGTCATGCTATGTGGTTGCTAGGGTGTTCTGAGTGATATTTTTGTCATGCTATGTGGTTGCTAGGGTGTTCTGAGTGATATTTTTGTCATGCTATGTGGTTGCTAGGGTGTTCTGAGTGATATTTGTGTCATGCTATGTGGTTGCTAGGGTGTTCTGAGTGATATTTGTGTCATGCTATGTGGTTGCTAGGGTGTTCTGAGTGATATTTTTGTCATGCTATGTGGTTGCTAGGGTGTTCTGAGTGATATTTTTGCCATGCTATGTGGTTGCTAGGGTGTTCTGAATGATATTTTTGTCATGCTATGTGGTTCCTAGGGTGTTCTGAGTGATATTTTTGTCATGCTATGTGGTTGCTAGGGTGTTTTGAGTGATATTTTTGTCATGCTATGTGGTTGCTAGGGTGTTCTGAGTGATATTTTTGTCATGCTATGTAGTTGCTAGGGTGTTCTGAGTGTTTTTATTGTGATGTTTATGCTGTTGCTAGGGTACTAGGATGGTATCCATGATGTTGCTGTGCAGTTGCTATGGTGTTCTAAGTAGTTTTTATTTGTTGCTAAGGTGTTCTGTGTTTTTTACGGTGATGCTGTACAGTTGCTAGGGTAATAGAATGATTGTCAGAATGTTTATATGTGGTTGCTAAGGTGTTTTGAGTGGCTTTTATTGTAACACTATGCAGTTGATAGATTAATGATTGCTATGCAGTTGCTAAGGTGTTCTGGGTGATATTTATTGTGATGCTATGCGGTTGTTTGGGTATTCGGATAGTTACAAGAATGTTTCTTTGGGGTTGCTATGGTATTCTGAGTGTTTTTAATGTGATACTGTGCAGTTGCTATGATATTAAGATGGTTGCCAGAATGTTGCTAAGATGTTCTGAATGTTTTTATTGTAATGCTACGCAGTTGCTAGGGTATGTGAATGGTTACAATAAGGTTGCTATGTGGTTGCTAGGGAGTTCTGGGTGGTTTTTATTGAGATGCTGTGCTGTTGTTAGGGTATTAGGATGATTTCCAGAATGTTGCTATTTGGTCGCTAAGGTGTTTGTGGGTTTCCACAGTTGCTAGGATGTTGTGTGTGGTTGCTAGGTGGTTTCTTACGGTTTGGTTTATTCTTCAATGTAAATCTTTGATTTTTTCACCTGTTTTATTTTCCAGCAGATAAAAAAATCAAAAAATATATGACACTGTAAAACATGCAACGTATGTTTTGAAATCAACATGAAATGGTATTCGCAAAACATTTTATTTCTCATTTTGCCATAATCTGGTTTATTTAAGAACATTTTAAATTCAAGCTTTAAAGCTAGCCTTTACATACCAGAATGAAGGCACATAAAAAATTACTGGAATAACATGCACCAATTAAAATGAATAATAATAAAGTTAACAGGGTCAAATTATGTCACACTGACTTTTAAAATTCAATATAAAAATCTAATCAATAACCTTCAATAATGAATAAGCTTCAGTGGCGCGCGTCTGTATCAGGATTTCTCTCTCTCTATGAACACTACAGCTCTTCTCGGCTAGTTTACTCACCGTGGAAAAGAGTTCATCAGGTTCATCTTCCTTTCATAATGCACCTAAAACAAGAAAAATCTGTTACAAACATATAAGAAATCAAACTGTTTCCCTGTAAATGTATGTATTACACATTAGGCGCTCTATATGTGTATATTTATTCGCAGAGAGAGTGTAGAGTTAGTGGGTGGCGGACTATGTGTGTGTGTGTGTGTGTGTGATTTTCATAGTCGTGACTGAAGTGTGTCGGGTTCACTCCTACACACATGCTCATTAAAACAGCAGGAAGTATAGAAACTGAGAGAGAGAGAAGAGAGAGAGAGAGAGAGAGAGAAGAGAGAGAGAAAGAGAGAGAGAGAAAGAGAGCAGAGAGAGAGAGAGAGAGACAGAGAGAGAGAGAGAGAGAGAGAGAGAGAGAGCAGAGAGAGAGACAGAGAGAGAGAGAGAGAGAGAGAGAGAGAGAGAGAGACAGAGAAAAAACACAGAAGTCTTTCCAAAGATCACGTCACATGATCACATGTCTGTTGGGACACATATGAGGTAGGGCTGCACAATTATGACAAAAAAGTACAAATAATATGCAAGGTATTATAATGTTATACTAAAACTAAAACAATGGAAATACCCTTAAGAATGATAACGTAATTTTAGCATCCGTTATTGTAATCATGATTAGAAATTTGATTAATTGTGCAGCCGTAATATGAGGCTAAAACGAGACTAATTTTATTCCAGTGACTAATAGTGAGGTTTAGCGTCCTAAAAGCATTTGTTTAATTAAACTGCAGATTTACAATAGACTATTTTTGTCATGTGGAACTTAGGGACACTAAAAGATTTGAAAGAATGTCTACATAAAGTATAAAACATGTAAATACAGAAAAAAGAAGTAAGATCCACAACATATAGATTAGATTTCACTGCAACACAGCATTTAACAGAGTAAACGCTCCGACTGCATCCAGACACATGCGGTAAGAGAGAGAGACGCTGCCTACAGGAACCTTTACTGTAACCATAGTTTCAAAGACAGCATAGCAACAGGAATGAGGTGAGGGGGCCGGCTCTAATGATTGGCAGCTCACATCCGGCGGATGCCATTGGCTGAGGCCAGTGAGTGTAGCACGGCATATTCGAGTGTACACTACGTGCGCTTGCAGGAAGATGGAGTTCAGGTGTTACTAGGATACCACTACATAAGATCAACATTTATTTTCGTGCAAACAATCTATGATGCAAATACCCGAGGATGAGTGACTATAATTGACTCATGGGCGATATTGATTGTGATGGCTCGTGTTTTTTGTGTTTTTAAATTCTGAGGCATTTAAGGAGCATGAAGATGTAATATACATCAGTTCACATCTCAAACAAACGCACATTTAATGTGTAAACCTTTGAGGTTATTTATTGGTAGTTTAGTAGTTTGAGGTTATTTATTAGTTTGAGGTTATTTATTGGTGGTTTAGTAGTTTGAGGTTATTTATTGGTGGTTTAGTAGTTTGAGGTTATTTATTAGTTTGAGGTTATTTATTGGTAGTTTAGTAGTTTGAGGTTATTTATTAGTTTGAGGTTATTTATTGGTGGTTTAGTAGTTTGAGGTTATTTATTGGTGGTTTAGTAGCTTGAGGTTATTTATTGGTGGTTTAGTAGTTTGAGGTTATTTATTGGTGGTTTAGTAGTTTGAGGTTATTTATTGGTGGTTTAGTAGTTTGAGGTTATTTATTGGTGGTTTAGTAGCTTGAGGTTATTTATTGGTGGTTTAGTAGTTTGAGGTTATTTATTGGTGGTTTAGTAGTTTGAGGTTATTTATCGGTGGTTTAGTAGTTTGAGGTTATTTATCGGTGGTTTAGTAGTTTGAGGTTATTTATCGGTCGTTTAGTAGCTTGAGGTTATTTATTGGTGGTTTAGTAGTTTGAGGTTATTTATTGGTAGGTTTGAGGTTATTTATTGGTAGTTTAGTAGCTTGAGGTTATTTATTGGTGGTTTAGTAGCTTGAGGTTATTTATTGGTGGTTTAGTAGCTTGAGGTTATTTATAGGTGGTTTAGTAGTTTGAGGTTATTTATAGGTGGTTTAGTAGCTTGAGGTTATTTATAGGTGGTTTATTAGTTTGGGGTTATTTATAGGTAGTTTAGTAGCTTGAGGTTATTTATTGGTGGTTTAGTAGCTTGAGGTTATTTATCGGTAGTTTAGTAGTTTGAGGTTATTTAGGTAGTTGACATAATAAGGACATGAACCGATGCATAAAGATTTTTGCTTAAGTAAAGTGGACATTTTCACCAATTTAAATGACCATTTTGTATTTTTGAAGCTAAAATGACTGATTATTACTTTATTTTATTTATTCTATTTTTGACAGAATAACAACTTGTTCTTGTTAGTTCATAAAACTAGAAAATGTTTTTAGAAAGTTTTAGATAAATGAGTGACACAATTTAGTTTATTTCTGTTTTTCTTCTGTTTCAAAAACGAATGTAATGCATTTCATAAGATTTGATTTATTTATTTTAATTTTGGAAAAATTATTTGTTTGAAAACGTCAAGCACTGACAACGTTTCATGTAATAAAAATGAAATGTTCTAATAATAAAAAATATATATATAAAATCAAATCAAACCTTGTTTTCATTGTTATACGTTTTAAAGGGTTAACGTTAATACACTCTCAAACGATGAGCAAACCGTCGAGCATGGATCAAAACAGCATGACAATGCAGTGGTAACATTTCACACTTTACCTTGAGCAGGTTTCTGAGGCAAAAATACATTGTTTTTATATTTATAAAGTATTACAGAGTAAAGACGCATATTCTTAACAATTTTCACATTCACGCGACTCGTGCTGACCGGTTTCCAGAGCAACCGCGCTTTCCTCCGCCCCCGCTCTTCCCTTCCGACGTGCTCACGCTGCCTCCAGTCACATGACCTCTGTCAACCAATCAGAAGCGGCGGCTCCGGTTGAATTGCGGGTTCAAAACTGTATCGGTTAAAGTTGCGAGAGTGAGTTTGATCGACTCTTTCTTTCACGGATCAATACATCTGAATATTGTCATACCCGACTTCATTTAACAATCTAAAATGGCGCATAAACAGATCTACTACTCGGATAAATACACAGACGATCTTTATGAATACCGGTAAGATGAAAAACGAGGAGAATGAGGCCTCGTTTGTTTGGTGAAACGTCATTCGTTTAGTCGTAACATTACATCAACGCTGAATGCAAGCTCTATGAATTGCTTAGTATCGTTATTAATGTATTTGATCATTCTAGAGGCATATATCGACGTGAATTCAAAACTAATGGTTGGATTTTCTCCCATGTGGTTTTAGCGGAGTGACGTCATTTTCGAGCGTCACATTCATATCATTGAAATGCAATGAAATATTGTTTGGTTGTCATTTGTGATGGCAGACATGTGGTCTTACCGCGAGAACTGGCCAAACAAGTGCCCAAATCCCACCTGATGACCGAGGACGAGTGGAGGAGGCTGGGCGTGCAGCAGTCTCTCGGCTGGGTCCATTATATGATCCATGAGCCAGGTCTGTACACACACACACACACACAATGATCAGAGCCATGCAGTCAGCTGATGTCTGACCATGGCCTTTACAAACTGTGTCCTGAATATTAAAGTCATTATAGGTGAAAAATGACTATCTTATTTTTCAGAACCTCATATTCTGCTGTTTCGGAGACCTCTACCAAAACAATGACATTCAGTGACACTTGTCTCTTCTGGAACATTCCTGTGGTTCTCGGTGAATACTGGAGAACTTAACCACGTTTCTGGACTCCTGTGACCATGATGCTCGGACAGAATCAAGGGATTGTGGGAAATGTATTTTCAGTGAAAATGTAAGGGCTCTTAACAAAATCACGTGACTCAAGTGCCTCTCTGAGTGAAGCTAAACCTTTCAAGATTTGTGTTGAATAAAAGTCTGTGCTGCATCATTCTCAGTGTTTAAAAACCTAGATCAGTGTTTAAGTGGCTGAGCTAAATTAATTTTGGGGATAAAAGACGTACTGTATGATAAAGGGAGATCATCTAGTTCATGTATTGGCCATTCTCAGGTTGAAATTCTTCATTTGCATCAATTCTTCAGGGAAGGCGATAGTAATACAGCACAGATGCTTTATAAAGTTTAAAATGTGCTTATATCACTTATAAAACTTTGTTAATAAGGTAGTTGTAGAAGAAGAGCTATGATGAAAGTACTATCAGCAACTGTGCTACTTAAGAACCGTTATCACAAATTACTATTGAAAAATAAAATGATGACTGTAAACTTATTTTATCCTTGCTGCTCTTTATAATAAAACAATATTAAAATGTCTGTGTCGAGTTTTTCTGTCAACACTTGAAAACGTTCACCACAAGATGGCGCCACATTGCAACTAATGCTATGGTTCTGTTTGAACAGATTCGATGTTACTGGACTTAATTAAAGGGATACTTCAGGGCTGGCAGATAGAGATTTAATCAAAATCGACTTCTATGCAGTAGAAACGTGGTTTAAAAATCTACATGACTAGAGGAAAAAAAACGAGAATAAGGGATGTGGCGAAAAAGGTAGGAAAACTTCAACACCCATAATGCACTGGGCTCGCTCAGACTATACGTGAGCGGGGATGCAAAACGGCGGAAGTACGATCTGTAGTTTTCACAAACAGTATTCATTTATTTACTCTACAATACAAAGCTGGTTGAAAATCGACCAAAATCTTACCCTTTAAAGCAAAACAATTTACAACACTTTCATGTTGTATACTGTGTTAATGTGGGATAATTTCTTATGGGGGGGGGGGGGATATTTAACGTGCTTTATCAGATATCTATTGTCGTCGTTTTTATAAATGTACGTAAATTAAGTTTTATTCTTTGCAATACGAGTACCGTTTTGTCTCTGCAAACTATGTAGATATAAAATATTTGATGCAATGCTAAACATAACATCTTTCATGACCGTACTTAATATATAAATTAGACGAAAATCACAGCATTTGCTTGTTGTATGACTTCGGTAGCTGTCAAAATGATAAAAGCCACTAGCTTTGCCGTGTTTGGGCTGTGAAACATTAAACAGGCCTGTTCAGTGATCATAAATGCCCCTGGCCTTTGCTGGATCAGGGCAAATCTACTTACAAATGCTTATTTATTAAGTCTGTGTGTTTTAATTAAATTCACTTTGTATTAATTTGACTCACCTGTGGCTGGATCTCACTCATTTCCGGTTTCTGAAGGAACCACGTCCTGCATATGGCGCGAGATGCTCCTAATTAATAGAGGTGAAAGTCTCCAACCACAATATAAAACCACACTCGTGTAAAACCATTGATTTCAGAGTCTTGTGGAAACGTACTGAACGGCCATTGTGTGACAGCTATGCTGCATTATACTGTAGCATATGCATACAAAATATTGGTTGCTGATCTATAAAATGCAATTTAAAGGCTTAAATGAAACACTTGCATGTACTATATCTGTCCACTTTTGGTTTTATGCAGAAGGATGAATGTTTACTAAAGCAATAAAGACTGAGAGGTCACCTACCCTTATTTAGAGGTTTAAACAATGACTTTATAGGTTTGTAAGAGTATGTCTGTCTGTTCCTCTCTCTCTGTGTGTGTGTGTGTGTGTCTGTGTCTCTCCGTGTGTGTGTGTGTGTGTGTGTGTGTGTGTGTCTGTCTGTGTCTCTCTGTGTGTGCGTGTGTGTGTGTCTGTCTGTGTCTCTCTGTGTGCGTGTGTGTCTGTGTCTCTCCGTGTGTGTGTGTGTGTGTGTGTGTGTCTGTGTCTCTCCGTGTGTGTGTGCTGTGTCTCTCTGTGTGTGTGTGTGTGTGTGTGTGTGTGTCTGTCTGTGTCTCTCCGTGTGTGTGTGTGTGTGTGTGTGTGTGTGTGTGTGCTGTGTCTCTCCGTGTGTGTGTGTCTGTGTGTGTGTGTGTGTTGTCTGTGTCTCTCCGTGTGTGTGTGTGTGTTGTGTCTCTCCGTGTGTGTGTGTGTGTCTGTCTGTGTCTCTCTGTGTGTGTGTGTGTGTCTGTCTGTGTCTCTCCGTGTGCGTGTGTGTGTGTGTGTCTGTCTGTGTCTCGTCGTGTGTGCGTGTCTCTCCGTGTGTGTGTGTGTGTGTGTGTGTCTGTCTGTGTGCGTGTGTCTCTCCGTGTGTGTGTGTCTCTCTGTGTGTGTGTCTGTGTCTCTCCGTGTGTGTGTGTGTGTGTCTGTCTGTGTCTCTCCGTGTGTGTGTGTGTGTGTGAACAATTTTAATGTTGATTTATCATCGAACTAATTAAAATAATGCTAGAATAAAATCAAATGGAAATCAATGAAAAATGATAATATTGGACATGTTGGATGTCGCGATCCAGACAAGATCAGAAAAGAAGATCCGAGTTGAAATGTCCCTCTGCAGTGACTTCAGTCAACCACAAACAGAGGAAAAACAACAACACAATGCTGCCTTCGTTTAGAAAACAGCTAAGATTAAAGTAACGTCATCGTTTTATAAACTTCATGTCTAATGTTTGTAAGTTGGAAGCAGTGACAATCAGTGCCCCCCCCCCCAACACATTACAAGTAACGCGAGTTACGTAATAATATTACTTTTTTCAAGTAACTAGTAAAGTAACGCATTACTTTTTAATTTACTAGAAAATATCAGAGTTACTTTTTCTCTCAATTTATTGACTGAGTGCGCCGTGTGAACATGATCTTACTGTAGATCTAATCTAGACTAAATATGAATGTGTATTAATTCATCACACTCGCAAAAAACTGATTCAGTATTCATCAAAATGAATTAAAACAGTGAAATGCTAACTCAGAATATGATGCAAACCTGCAATAATTACAAACAATCAAGCCCTGATCATATTTAAAAAGTAACGCGAATGTAACGCAAAAGTAATGTAACGCATTACTTTCCATAAAAAGTAACTAAGTAACGTAATTAGTTACTTTTTTAGGGAGTAACGCAATATTGTAATGCATTACTTTTAAAAGTAACTTTCCCCAACACTGCACACACACACACACACACACTTAATATATATACACACTAATACAAATGCTGATAAAAGTGTAGAAAACATGGTTCAAGTCTCTCACAAATGATATAAATATTATTTATTGTGATTGAAACCTCTATTTTTGGAGGACAAAAAATATTCTAGCAACTTGTTTGAAATATATCTGCTCAGATAAACACACGATTATTTAAATAACTCAGAAGGAGTATTATAAACACAAATCCTGCTTTCACTAACACGCGCCGGTGTCGTTTGCTCTCGAGGATGGAGGGAGGGAGTATAAAGAGAAGATAAGCAGTCGTCATCAGTCTCTGCACTCGTCCTCCACACATCTCTCAAATCCTGACGGGATCCACGGATCAGACTCGAAACCACCAAACACCAGCAGCGTGACGAGCTGTGCTCTCGTCCAAGCGGCTGTCCCGAGTCAGAAACGATGCCATGATGAGCCAGATGAGCCGCTTCAGAGAACACCCTGTTCATCACAGCTCTCCTGCAGGACAACAAGAAGATCTTCAGCCTAAACAACACTAGAGAGAGCATATCAAACACATATGAGATATTCAATTCAACTAAACAAATACAAAATACATATGAGATATTCAATTCAACTAAACACCGCTAAAAATACATATGAGATATTCAATTCAACTAAACACCGCTAAAAATACATATGAGATATTCAATTCAACTAAACACCGCTAAAAATACATATGAGATATTCAATTCAACTAAACATAAAAACACATATGAGATATTCAATTCAACTAAACAAATACAAAATAATTAAAATAAAAAAGGCCAATTAAATAAAAAATACAACTTAAAATAAATATAAAAATAATAAATAATACAAAATACATAAAAAACAATGAAATAATTAATAAACAAATTAAAAACAAAATTAAAATAATAAATTAATAATTAAAAATATAAAAGCTAATAAATAAAATATACAACTTAAAATAAAATTAGTATAAATATTGAATTAAACAAATCTAAAAACTAATAAACAATACAAATAATTAAAATATAAAAGCCAATTAAATAAAATATACAACTTAAATAAAATAGAATATAAATATTAATAAACGAAATATATAATATAAATAAAAATAAAATTAAATTAAATATAATAAAAAAATGTAACATAAAATATAAAATAATATAAATTAAAATAAACTAAAAAATAAATCGAAAAATAATTCAACTATTAAGTAAATAAATTAAAATAAATTAAAATAAAACAAATATGTAATTAAATAAAATAAAATAAAATATGAATTATA
>CM049834.1:26639327-26676827 GCA_027422435.1 Schizopygopsis pylzovi
GGGTGAACGCTCCAGGACTGCTCCCTCAGAAGAGGAGGAATCAGACGAGGAGACCAGGAGGAAGAGGAGGAGGAGCCAGGAGGCGGAGGGGGAGGAGCCAAGGAAGCTGAGCAGGACACAGGAAGTGAAGGAGACAAACACAAGAGTGTGCTGAGAATCAGAGGAGGACGGGAGATTCAGAAACGCCACGCCAGAAAACAAACCACAAACAACTCACCCCAAAATCGAAAGAAAAAGATGGATTTGTTTCGTGAGATTTAAGCACATTTTTTATAAACTTAATTTCCTTTAGTGGCAGATGTCTTCTTAATATAGTAATTAACACAATGCCAAAAAACTTTTATATGTAATACAGTCATGAATAATTACACAATTTAATCTATTTTTGTATTACAATGAAAATCAATGCAAAGAAGGTCCTAAAAATGGGCCTTTTATGCAAAAACTAATAATAACAATAATAATGAGTTTTTAATTTCGTTAATAGTTTTTCACCCAGAAATAACTTATGTACTACAATCATGAAAAGTACCCTGTCAGGATGCAATTTATTATGATTTTTGTGTATGAGTATCGCTGAAATATGTCAAAATATGAAATGTACAATGCAAAAAAACAAAAAATTGAACAAAAAAAACTCAAATAAGTAGTTTTCTTTCAAATCAGTCATGAAATACGGTCAAAATGGAGAAAGAAAAGAAAAAGAATAATAATATGGTCCTAAAAATTTTTTTTTTTAATGCAAAAAAAGTATTGTTTTTCTTTAAGTTTTGGGGTCTCTTTACATTTGTTGTGATATTTACACTATTATTGCTGAGATACAATTAAATAATATAATATCTTTAAAAATATCTGAAACAAGGCTCACGAGTGGAAAAGTCTCACGAATCAAACACATTGTTATGTGAGACAGCGGCTCTTTCACAGGTTAAGTGTGTTAGACATCTCATCTGCACCAAACAAGTGTTTCTATATTCAGTCCGGCTCCGTTTGAGCTCTTCATCAGGAGATCACTGAACGCACCCCTGAGATTCAGAGCAGAACACCTTCAGCTCGGACCCAACACTGCAAGAACATCAGTCCTTTTCCATTCGGAATATCTAAACATTCCCAAAGAACATATCAAGTCTTGCCTTCGGAAAAAATCAACAATCTCAACTTTATGCTTAAAACGCTCACACACACACACATACGCACACGCACATACACACACACACACACACACACACACACACACTCGCACATACACACACACACTCGCACATACACACACACACACACACACACACACACACACACACACACACACACACACCACCACGACACACCACACACCACCACACACACAGCACACACACACACACACACACACCACACCACACCACACACACCACACACAGCACGCACGCACACACACACACACACACATCGCTCACACACACACAACGCACATCGCACACACACACCACACTCGCAACACACACACAGCACAACACACACACACACCACGCACACACACACACACACACAACACACACTATATTTAGCTGTTTTTGTGACATTTTTGGCAGATTTCTTCTAATAATCTTCTAAGGCCAAAAATATTTTATATGTAATACGTTCATCAAAATTAACCTGTCAAAACAATACATTTCTTTATTTTTATCATTTTTTATTTTATATATATTTTTATTACTGTTATGAAATTATGTCAAAATGAAAAAAGAAATAAAAAGAAAAAAAGAAAAGGAGACCTTTTGTGCAATAATAAAATATATATATATATATAAATTATAATAAAATAACAAATGTGGGGGTTCACCTAAAAATCAAAAGAAAAAAATATATATTTTGCTAAAAGAAAACACTGATTTTTATTTTATTTTAAACAAAAGCTTTCATAAAAATGTTCTTTCATAAAGCAAGACTCAAGAAAATGTATATTGATTTAAGAATATTTAGATATTTGTAATAGAAAACATAAAACAACTCGAACTAAGAAATACATCTTGCAGTGTGAGAACGCTCCACAGATATTCAAAAACAGTCCGGAGACTTACCAATTTGGTAAACAATGTTTCCAATTTGGAATTTTATTTGTAGTTCTGCGTTTGTTTGTTTTTGCAGAGCTGCGGTGATTCTGCGAATGCGAGTGAAAAGCGGCGCGTCAGTTCGGCGCGTCTGCGTCTGCGTATTCAATCGGCTGCGAGGTGCTGTCTACGTCGAAGGGCCGCTCTTTCGAGGGACTGTTGTCGGCGTCCTCGTCTCTGCCGGATCGAACTCCACCGTTCACGCATTCCGGCTCCGTCTCGTATCCGGTGTCTCTGAGCGCGCGCAGCGGATGCGCTCCGTTCTGATTGGCCGGATCTGGCTTCTCCTGCGCTGGCTCCATTAGACCGGCCTCGCAGGCTGCGTACTCCTGCGGCTTTTTGCTGGAGCCGAGCAGCGCGGACCGCAGGCGGAGACACGGCGCCGGCAGGTACTGCATGTAACAGTTGTACACCAGAGCGGCGAGGAAGAGCAGGAAGAAGAGCAGGAAGAGCGACAGCAGGGCGATGCTGTTGTCTTGCTGAATGTATTTAGCCGAGGGGTCGAGTGTCTCGGTGCGTGTGGGTAAGTTGCTGACCTCCAGAGGGATGTAGGCTTTGGGTTTAATGGCGTTGCTGGGAGGGGTTGTTAGTGAGGGCGCGTCCGTGTGAGTCGGTGTTAGTCCCGAGCCGTCACTGGTATTACCTTCCTCCGGCGGGACCGTAGATGCACCGCTGGACGGACGCTGAGCGGATATCGACGGCACGCTCACGGGAAGCTCCAGTCGAAGCGTGTATCCCGCCACCAGACGGGTGAAGTTCTGTCCCGCGGACGCTTCGACGGACCAGCACTCGTAGCGGCCGGCGTCCTCCGGCGTCACGCTGTAGATCAGCAGCCCGTTCTCGCTCAGCAGGAGGAAGCGTGAGGCTTCGGTCAGGACGCGGCCGTTGAGTTTCCACAACACCTGAGCCAGGTTTGAGCGCACCTGACACGGCAGATCGGCAGAGCCGCCCGGCTTCACCAGCACCTGCTGATAGTCCCCCACCGCCAGAGGAGCGACTGCAACACAGACGCTGATACATCAATACACTCACTTATTAGTTTAACGGAGAAGTATGACTAGGACTGGCAACAGAAAATCAATAGTAAAGGTCAGGAATCAGATACTCCACCGATCAATTCCCGTGCTATCTATTATTTTAGCTGGCTGTTAAAAAGGTATTTGTCTTTGAATCATTCAGTCAAAAACACTGATTCATCCAGTAATGAAAGCAGTAAATCTGGAGCGAGTCTTTGAATCATTTCATGAGATTTAGTTTAGTTGTCTAATATTGTTTCTTCAGAACTGAGAGAGAACTACAGACTCTTGTAGATCTGAATCGAGTTCAGTTTTTATGTAGCCTGCTCAGTTTTGTTCACGGTATTCAGCAGTAATTTAATGTTTTGCAAAAAGACACAAAGTGAATATGTTTAGAATAATTTTGACCTTTTTCTAACCACATTGGAATCGAAACTTGGAATTGATAAGCAGAATCAGAATTGATCAAATTCATATGCAACAATGCAATCACTCAAAAATATAACTTTTCCCCAAATGTTTTAGATCAAAAAAATGTACATAAAATATAAATATATATATAAAAATACACATATTGTGCTATTGCACTGGTGCTCATAAATTAAAATGATTCTATTCAATTCAATTCTTGCTTTTCTTCGTGTAGTTAAGAACACGGCATGATTATTGATATAGATTTATATTGTATTTCACGTCATGTTTTGATTATTGTGAATCTACCTGGCAATGAATCTGACTCTAAAATTATTTCAAAACAAATACACAATTATTGATTTATATAATAAAATTACATGAATTACAATATATTATACAAATTATTTATTAATTTACTTATTTTTTATTAAATTTTTGAAACTCGGAGGAATTAATCAAAATGTAATTTTTTTATAAATATATATCTAAAGTACACACACACACACAGACACAGACGCACGCACGCACGCACGCACGCACGCACGCACGCACGCACGCACGCACGCACGCACGCACGCACGCACGCACGCACACACACACACACAAAACCATATATAAATTATACAAAATAATATATTAATTAGAAATGTATTATATTCCTCTGACTCTAAAATTATAAAGCATAAGTTATATTATAAAGAGAGAATGAATCTAAATAAAATACTATTACATAAAAATATAATAAATTATAAAAAAATATAATACATAAAATGTATAATAATATATAATAAATGTATAATAATTCTAAACATTGAAACTTAAACAGTGCCTGGCACTAGTGTAGTACACACATCTGAAGTCATCTTTTATTAGTGAGTACGCGTCTCTATAATTACTCTCATGCGCTCGTGTTTGTTGGTCTGTGCCAGTCACTGTACACACAGTTAAAATAAATCCAGACAGGCAAAAACCAGGAACTAAAACAGGACCCTTTGAGCTCAAATGTACTACTGATGACGCACCTGTAGGGCATATCCCAGCATCCCCTTTGAGGCTCTGAATCAACTTCCTGTTAACACACACAGAGCAGAGTAAATACATGCACACCTAATGGAAGATGATAATGCATCTGCAAACATAATCCAGAAAATACATTCAAAAGAGTCTTTAAAACACTAACACGCTCAAATTAAGAGGAATACAGCATAGATGAAAAACTAAATATATATCATCAAAATTATGATTCCTCTAACATTATTTCCAAAGAAATATGCTAATATTGTTTTAATAAAATTTAATAAATTATTACAATTATATATATATATATGATGATGATGATAAAAAAACAAAAAGCATATTAAAAAGTATTAAGAAAATAGATATTATAAAATTATTTCAATACAAAAAATACAATAATAAAATACACGAGTCCTCTGACTGATGTTATTTCAGAACAAATATGGAAGTATAGAAACTATACTATAAAAATTATTAATTATAATTTTTTTTTTTTTTTTAAACAGTTATACACAAATAAAATAAATGATGATGCTTAACTTGACTCTTAAATGATAAAGTACAAATAAGTAGTGAGAAATACTTTCAGAAATGAAAAACTAAATATGCAGGATATATATAAATATGCAAATATAGATTTTTGTAATAAAATTACATGAATTAAAAATTATAAATTCTAAAAGAAATACATAAATGACGATGATGATTCCTAAAAGTTATTATATAAGCATATGTTATAAAAGCATTAAGAAATACTTGCAAAATATACAATAATAAATAACAACAAAACAGCTATGAGTAAATAAGTCATCTGGCTTCCATAAAATATATTTACATATATTTATAAAAATCGTTTCACCACTAAACGGTTAAAATGACACAATGATCTGAATCACAAATAAGCCTTGTTCCTGTTAAAGCGCAGCGTGGAGACACAGCGTCTGCTAATATTAGAGAAGTTATGAGTAAAATCCTGCATGTGAAGGAGACAGACGTGCCGGCCGTCACACAGCATTCGTCTCAGGAGTAAAGTATGTGACCAGAGTAATATTACAGAGACTGGTTATGTTCAGCAGGTTAACTGAAGTACAGTGGACGGGGGGGGTTGTGTTTAGTTTATGCTAGAGATTGACCGATATATCGGTTTACCGATATTTAAGCATTTTACCATAATCGGATATCGGTTTTGGAAAAAAACGAAAACCGATTTTTTTTTTTTTGTCACATACACAATTATACAGAGTATAACCAGCAGTGAAATGTGTTCTCTGTATTTAACCCATCCAAGTCACACACACCACAACACACACACACACACACACCACAACACACACCACACACCGACAACACACACAACACCACACACACACACACACACACACACACCACAACACACACACACACACACCTGGAGCAGTGGACACACACACACACACACCTGGAGCAGTGGACACACACACACACACACACACACACCTGGAGCAGTGGACACACACACACACACACACACACACACAACACACACCCACACCTGGAGCAGTGGAAACACACACACACACACACACACACACACACCTGGAGCAGTGGAACACACACACACACACACACCTGGAGCAGTGGACACACACACACACACACACCTGGAGCAGTGGACAACACACACACACACACAACACCAACAACACACACCACACACACACACCTGGAGCAGTGGACACACACACACACAACACACACACACACAAACCTGGAGCAGTGGACACACACACACCAACAAACACACACACACACACAACACACACACACCAACACCTGGAGCAGTGGACACACACACACACACCCCCTGGAGCAGTGGACACACAACACACACACACACCCTGGAGCAGTGGACACACACACACAACACACACACACACACACACCGTGGAGCAGTGGACACAACACACACCACACCTGGAGCAGTGGACACCACACACACACACACACACACACACACCACAACACACACACACACACACAGCTGGAGCAGTGGACACACACACACCACACACACACACCACAACACACACCCCCCTGGAGCAGTGGACACACCACACACACCTGGAGCAGTGGACACACACACACACACACACGGAGCAGTGGGACACACACACCACACACACACACACACGTTCACTCAGGAGAAGCTCCAGCACGACCACCGCATGTAACTTTATACAAGATTCACTTTTGAAACACCTAATTATATTAACATTTACTATAGAACCATTATTTCACCAATAAACATCTAAATAAATACATCTCTATCTAAATTAATGATTTATTATCTCCGCAAGCGATCGCAGTTTGAGTATAGTTCTGTGTAAATAGATAAACCGCTGTCAGCAGTTTCCATAATTTAGACAAAAACATTTTAATAATTCTGATAAAACAGTTAAGAAATGCAATAAAATATGATGTTTTGTTTGTTATAGCTTATTTCAATATTCCAGAGAATATTATTCAGTGAATTATTCTTCACTCTTTAGTCTATTAAACAGCGTTTAAACCTAAAACTGTAGTTTAAAATGAAGTTTATATGAATTCTGTCCTTTATTTTCTCCATTTGAAAACATTAGAAATTCTTTTGCTTATTGTTAATATCAGTGACCTTCCGTGACCCGAATCAAAGCCAGACTTTCACATCCTGTGGTTTTACTGTAGTAACACTAACTGGACCATAGTGTTGTGGCAGAAACGTGGGGTATTTGTATCAAATGTATTATATTAATGTAGACGTGTATTGAATGTATTAAAGGAGTAATGGAATGGAATTACAGTATATTTGTGAGTAACAACAAAACAGTTATGAGTAAATAAGTCATCTGGCTTCCATAAAATATATTTACATATATTTATAAAAATCGTTTCACCACTAAACGGTCAAAATGACACAATGATCTGAATCACAAATAAGCCTTGTTCCTGTTAAAGCGCAGCGTGGAGACACAGCGTCTGCTAATATTAGAGAAGTTATGAGTAAAATCCTGCATGTGAAGGAGACAGACGTGCCGGCCGTCACACAGCATTCGTCTCAGGAGTAAAGCATGTGACCAGAGTAATATTACAGAGACTGGTTCTGTTCAGCAGGTTAACTGAAGTACAGTGGACGGGGGGGGGGCTTTGTGTTTGGTTTATGCTTGTACAGACTGCTTCACAGAGTCTGTGCTGCCATGATCATGCTTTACAAGCGCTTTTTAGGGTTGTTGTTTAACTCATTACAGTCTTGTTCTCTAGCAAGGTCTGGCGTCAAGGCTCGTACTGCTCTGGTACTGCTTTCCCTGTGATTCCCAGCACTTACAGAAGAGAGACGCATCTACAGTACGCGTGTTAAAACCTCATTAACATCTAGTTCGGTTCCGTACACACTGCATAGAACACCTGTATTATAGTGAATTATGTGTGTACAGAACGCGATTAAGGAGTAAAAGGTGAAGTAGTGAACACAAGTTCTCATTTCTCACCGTGGATCAGCATCGTGCTGGAAAATATTGACGCAGGAGGTCAAGCGCGGGTCCCAGGCGCAGTACGGGTCCCGCGCCAGAACACAGTCCACACAGGACAGGTACTTCTCACAGAACGCCGTGGGAGACTGAACCACACCAGAGTCCCCTCCAGCGTACAGGAACCGGCCCTGAGACGGACAAACACACGACACGTGAGAAACCAGAGAGGATCTCACCGAGTCTCCAGCGATGATGAGATGAGTCTCGCTGTTCTTACCGCTTGTGAGGAGAGCAGAAGTGTTTTAACTGACTCGGTGTTCTTCAGCAGCTGGATTTCCTCCACCGTGTGAACCTCGCCCTCCAACACCAGCGATTTGTGCAGCAAACCTTTATCTGGAAACACGTTCAGAGATTAATACAGCAACAAGATGTGATCGAAATGACCCGAATCAAAGCCAGACTTTCACATCCTGTGGTTTAGCGCATCCTCACACATTCACCGGTGCCGGTGACAATGACTGTAAAATATATATCATGAAAACATAAAAGGTAAATATTGCTGTTTATTGTTTCCTCACTGTTTTTCACTAGACAAACACGTCATGATTATTTACAACCAGATATGTACTGTTTCACTTCCTGCTTTGTGGAAAGTTACACTGTCATATTATAGTGAAATTGCATTTAAAATAATAATATTTTTATTATATTAAAGTACATTATAAAGTTGAGAAATGCTTGCAGAAAAATACCTAAAACACACACACGCACACACACGCACACACACGCGCACACACACGCACGCACACACGCACACACACATGCACACACACACACACACACACACACACACACACACACACACACACGCAAGCACACACGCACGCGCACACACCACGCGCACACACACGCGCACACACGCACACACACACACACACGCACACACACGTACGCGCACACACACGCCACTACGCCACACACCGCACACACACACCATATATATTATATATATAAATTTTTTTAACTATATCAATTGTACCGTTACATTAGAACTTAAATTAAAATGATTAAAATGATTGTTCCTTGATTTGATGTAGTGAAAAACAATGAGGAAAACATGCTGTGATTATGGCAGTGGCTGTTTAAATTATGATTATGAATCCTCAGACTCTAATATTACTTCAGAACAAATATTATCCAACATAATATAAATAAAAATAACAAATTATGATGTTTGGCAGATTTACTTTGAGGGCTGGGTGATAAAACGATAACTATAATTATAGTGATACAATCTTCCTCAAAACGATTTTGATTTAAATATTCAATAAATAAATAAGTACTTCAATGTAATGTTTATGTGGCAAAAGGGGAAGAAAACAGTGGTTGAAACAGCAGAGCAGAGCGAGCTGACTAGAGCAGATTTGTTTATCAGTGTTTAATAAATACATGAATGGATATGATAAAGAATCCAGAGATCCTAGCAGAAATCAAACCGATATCAATATTGAATAGAGTCTATGCTTTGGCCTTGTCGGGCTCACCGGTGCCGGTGAACATGACGTGGTGGATGCTGCCGTCGAGGGCCTGCACTCTCTGGACGGCGATCTGGGTGTAGTTGACGTCTTTGGTGATGAGGCGCGGGCCGTTCCCGATGGGCAGCACGGGGTCCTCCAGCAGAGGATGGTCCTTCACAAACTGCAGAGTCTTATCGGGCAGCTGGAGGGACGAGTTGATGTTCTGCATGCGGTTCAGGTTATTGATGCACTGAAATATATCATCAACTCATCATCATGAGAGAGCAATCGATCTGTGATTATTAGATTAACTCTGAATAACAAATATAAGACATTTGATTTGATACAAATATTAATGTACATTCATTTTGAGTTACAATTGTGAACGTGCATATGCCATTGCTTTATAAATATATATCTTATTTTATTTTTATTTCCAAACTGCTTGTTCTATGTAGGGTCACAGGCTTTTTTAAATTGTAAAAATGTATTTATTTTATTATAAGTTTTCAATTAGTTATATCATTATTTAGATTTGATTTAAAATTAATTTTTATTTCACATCTATATACTTTAATATGCCATTTTTATTTATTAATTTAGTTCATTTTCATGTAATTTGTTTTTATTTAATAGTATTTGGTTTATTTTTATATCAATCTAATATACTTATGTATTTATTTATTTTATTTCACATCCATATATTTTCATAAGTTTTAATTATTTCTATTTATTATTTAGTTTATTATTTTTATTTAGTTTAATATATTTCATTCTAATATTTGTATTTATTTATTTTCACATCCATATATTTTCCTGTTTGAATTATTTCTATATATTATTTTTATTTAGTTTATTTTATTTCATTCTAATATGTTTATTTATTTATTTTCACATCCATATATTTTCCTGGTTTATTTAAATATTTTTATTTAGTTTATTTTATTTCATTCTAATATATGTTTATTTATTTATTTTCATTTTATTTCACATCTACTCATTTTCCAAAATGCCTGTCCTACATAGGGTCACTAGCTTGTTTTACAGACATTTATTTATTTAATAATTTGTATTTTGTTTTATAAATACTCTGATTTACACGAGTGATTCCCTTCCCAGCACCCTCTGATCTTAAGGACCTGTAAGCACATAAATACCACTGAGTTCTGTGTTCTGTGGAAATACTAACCGCTCCGGGTCTGGGACTCGGGGTGATGCCGTTAAATCGGACCCACTTAGTGTGGGACTGTTCCACCGTGGCCTTCTGCATGTACTTCCCTTTGGAGAAAACCTCATGCACCGAACTCATGTTATACGCACAGACGGCGGACAGACCCACATTCCCCCTGAAACACAGAAACAATCACATTTCTGAAGATATGCACCAGTCTGGTTCCTCACATGCAGGTGATTCTCTGACTCACGGACCGTCATGAATCATGAACCGATGAATCAAGCGGTTTAAAATAACACCACCACCACACACAGACACACACACAACACACACACACAGCACACAGCACACACACACGACAACACACACTCTCACACAACACAACACACACAGCACACACACACACACGCATGCCACACACACAGACACACACCCACACACACACGCTCACACACACACACACGACAGACAGACACACACACTCACACACACACGCACAGCACACACACACACAGACACACAGACACACCACGCACCACGCTCCAACACACACCAGCACAGCACACACACACACACACACACACACGCACACGCACACACACACACAGCACACACCCACTACCGCACACAGACAGACAGACACACACAACAACACACACACCACAGACACACACACACACACGACACACACACACCACCTCTCTCTCTCACACCACACACACACACACACACACACACACCACACGCACGCACACACAACACACACCACACACGCACACACACACGCACACAGACAGACAGACACAGACACACACAGACAGACACACTCTCACTCACACACACACACACAGACACACTCTCACACACACACACACACAACTACATACACACACACACACAACCACATACACACACACACACACACACACACACACACACACTCACCACTGAGATGTGAACACCCCATAGATGACGGTGTCTCTCCAGTGCGGTGCTTTCAGAATAAACACGTCATGAACCACATTGAACACAAAGTTGAGCTCCGGCATTGAGCAAAGCAGCTTAGCCTTCAGAAACGACGTCCACTTCTTCTGCAGCGTCCGCTGGCCTCCCAGATCCCCCTGTTACAGGGAGAGATACCACTTTAGAGAAACATATGACATTTACATCTCGCATGTATTTAAATATATCTGGAACAAAAATCAACCACAGTTTCAAGTGAAAAAACTCAACCAGACGTTGTGTGGTTTTCAGACTATTATATGAAAGTTCATAAACGTCCGTCATATCATACACTGTGTACAGAGGTGAAGTTTTATTCAGTTAGTTCATCACGGGTTTGTAGAAGAAATGAAGAATAATAACATCTGAAATTTCATTAGGTTTGATTTTTTTCAGAGTTATGTCTCTGAATTATTTAGCACTTTAGGACAATTTAATACCAATATTAATAATTTTTTTGTAATGTTATCTGCTTCATTTTCATGTTTTTTGTATTATTTATAGACTTATTTATAATGTTTTATTAATATTATGAATTAAATTATATAATTTTACGTTTCATTTTAATATTAGGTTTATTAATGCTAATATAAATACTAATTTGTTTGTAAATTGTGTTATGTGGCTTTGTATGTTTTTAGTTTTTGAAATATTAAGATTTTAGTATTATTTAAACATTACTATAATTTAAATTAATATTTAGAATTAGCTTTTATTTTTTTCAGTATTTTTTATATTAGTTTATTAATACTAATATAAATACTAATTTGTTTAGAATTTTTATTTGGTTTTATAATTTGTATTAGTCTGTTTCATCAATGTTAATATTTTAGTATTATTTATAAACAGTTTTATTCATATTTTGAATTAGATTTTAGTTTTTAGTTTTATTAATACTGCTAATAAAACTTTTTTTAAATTATGTTCTTTTGTAATTTATTAGTTTTTGTTTTTTAAACATCAATATTTTAGTAATTAATACGGTTTTTATTAACATTTTTAGTAAGCTTTTATTTTTATATTTTCAGTTCTCTAATTTAATACAATACTTTTTTGTGTAATTTTGTTATTATCGTTTTTATTATATTAATAATTTAGCATTATTTATACACTAATATAGATCTATTTATAAATATACTGAATTAGCTGTTATTTTGATAACGCTTCTAGACTGTCCCAGAATAAACATCTATATGTCTGATTATACATGATGGAAACATTGTGACTCTAGCAGTAAACAAAAGCAAGATGTTGAAAGATAAAGCAAGAACAAAAACAGAAAGTCAGATAGATAATCAATAATCAGATCTAGACGAGAGCTTAGTGACGCATCTGTCAAAGGTGACGAAGAGGGAAGTTGATTGTTTTTTACTGGAGAAAAAATCCCAAGCATGAGGAAACAAATGTCCTTTTGTGCCCTTAATGAAAACCCAGCTCTGTCAAACGACATGAAACTGCTGTGTGTGTTGGTTTGGTGTTGTGTGTTGTGTAAGGTGAGAAGGGAGAGTGTGATTGTGTGTGTAGTGTGTCGTGGTGGTGTGTTTGTGTGTGTCTGTGTGAGAGGAGAGTGTGTGTGTGTTGTGTTTGTGTGTGTGTGTGAGAGAGTGTGTTGTGCTGTGTGTGTGTGTTGTGTGAGAGGAATGTGTGATGTTGTGTGTGTGTGTGTGTGTTGAGAGGTGTGTGTTGTGCTTGTGTGTGTGTTGTGAGAGGATGTGTGTGTGTTGTTTGTGTGTTGTGTGAGAGAGAGTGTGCTGTGTTGTGTTGGTGACTGTGTGTGTGTGTGTTGAGAGAGTCTGTGTGTGAGTGTGTGTGTTGTGTGTGTGGTGTCTGTGTGTGTGTGTGTGTGAGAGAGACGTGTGTGTCGTGTGTGTGTGAGAGGTGTGTGTGTGCTGTTGTGTGTGTGTGTGTGTGTGTGTGTGTGTGTGGAGAGATGGGCGAGCTGTGTGTGTGTGTTGTGTGTGTGTGTGTGTGTGTGAGTGTGAGGGTGTGTGTGTGTGTGTGTGTGTGTGGGTGTGACGTGCGTGTGTGTGTGTGTGTTGTGTGTGTGTGTGTGGAGAGAGAGTGTGTGTGGTGTGTCTTGTGTGTGTGTGTGTGGCGTGTCGTGTGTGTGTTAGTTGTAGTGTGTGTGCTGTGTGTGTGTGTGTCTGGTGTGTGTGTTTGAGAGAAGAAGAAGAGGAGAGAGTGTGTGTGTGTGTGAGGGTGTGTGTGTGTGTGTGTTGTGTATGTGTGTGTGTGAGAGAGTCTGTGTGTGAGTCTGTGTCTAGTGTGCGTGTCTGTGTGTGTGGTGTGTGAGAGAGAGTGTGAGTGATGTGGATGTTGAGAGAGAGAGAGAGAGAGTGTGTGTGGGTGTGGGTGTGTGTTGAGAGAGAGGTGTGTGAGTGTGCTAGGTGGTAGTGTGTGTGTGTGGTGTGTGTGTGTGTGTGTGTGTTGATGTGTGTGCGTGTGTGTGTGTGTGTGAGTGCGTGTGTGTGTGTGTGTCGTGTCTGTGTGTGTGTGTGCTGTGTGTGTGGTGTGTGCGTGTGTGTGTGCTGTGTGTCGTGTCTGTGTGTGGTCGTGTGTCTGTGTGTGTGTGCGTGCCTGTGTGTGTGTGTGTGTGTGTGTGCGCGCGTGTGTCTGCGTGTGAGAAACGGCACTGTAATCACTGGTTTCGGCGGATCTCACCTTACAAACGCGAGCGATTCTGGGGATCAGCAGCTTCCCGAAGAACTCGTACTCCACCGACACCTCCGTGAAGAAGTAGTAGATCTTATCGTCATCTTCATCCGGGCTGTTCTGCGCTTCTCGGATCACATCAGCGAAGACGAAGCTGGGCTCTGAACACAGAACCGAGTCGCTGAGCACCACTATTACACCGTTAGTTAGAGGACAGTAGAGTTTATCACAGCTTTTACTTCTAATATTAGTTTTATTATACTAAGAATTATGTTCTTTTATCTTAGTTGTATTATATTTTGAATTCGCTGTAATGTTTATGTTCATATTTTCAGTTAGTACTTTGTTTTTTTATTAATATTTTAGTATTATTTGTAAACCTTTATAGTCTTATTAATAGTTTGAATTAGCTTTTGTATTTAGTTTCATATTTTCAGTTTTCATTTTAATATACATTTTATTAATACTAGTAAAATAAATACAGTTACAGTAATTTTAGTGTTAGTTAAATATAATAATATTTATACACTATTACAGTTTTTATAAAGGTTTTGAATTAGCTTTTAATTTCATATTTTTTTGGTTTTTGTTTTAATATATTTTTATTACTACCTAAATTAATAAAAACATTATACATTTTGCAATGTGCTTTTGCCATTTTCTCTGCATTAATACAATTCATATGCAAATAATATGTATGCATTATTTACACACTATTATAGTTTACTAATATTTTGAATTCGCGCTTATTTCAATTTTTTTTGTTAAATCAGTGTATCGACACATATTTCAGTTTGTAGCCAAGGCAACATTTTTACCCCCCCCCCCCATCTTTATTTTAATTTGAAATAGTTTTGGTTTTCAATAACAATAAGTGAATTTTGATGTGGTTTTTGCTTTATTAAATGGTCTGGATGGACTGAGTGTAAATGCTTGTATATTGATATGTGCACGGTTGTTTCACACCGCGGCGGACTCGTTAGCGTCGTACCGTTGAGCCAGCTCGTTGAATACTCTGTGCGCAGTAAACTCTGAGACGGAGAAGATCTGGAGATGATCGGCTCGCTGCCCAGGAAGTTATACGCCGTTCCCGAGTACAACTCTCCATCTAAACAACACACATCCAGTCAGTACAACCGGAAACACAGCAGACAAACACGGACACCTCGTTAACTCACCAACCATCACACTGCTGAAGCTCTGGGCCGGGTCGAAGGAGCATTTCCCCCGGCCGTCCTCTGCTCGGTCCTGCAAGCGGAAACTGTGCAGCGACTGCAGAGAAACCAGACCGTGAGAGACGCACCTCAAAGACTTCGGAGATTATTATAACGTCAAGCTAAGAAATAGAGTCACATGATCACGCATGAAAGAGGAAGCGGTCGTATTAATATTCAGAAAGGTGTTATCAAAACATCAGGGAAGTTCTCACAATGTAGAGACAAACCAAAATGTCACATAGATGAAATAACTAACAAAGCACTTGTGTGGCGGAACAAGTAGTTCCTAAAAGTAATCCAAGCAACTAAAACCAGAACTTAAACATTTACTAAAACTAGCTAACTAAATAAATAAAAGGAACTTGTAGAAAATTACTAAAATGTAAAAATACTGCCATCGCAAATAACTGAAACAAGTGTAATTTAAAGTACTAAAATACTAATATTAAAAAACAATGGTAATACAAATAATAAAAGCCCATAACAAAACTACTAAAACTTAAACAAAGATTAAAAAAATTTAATGCAGTATATTTAGTACATATTATAATAGCATACATGTTAAAATAAAGCTGGATCATACAGAGTGTTTTTTTTAGCTCAGATGTTATTAAGTCATGAATCAGTGTCATTTAAACTTCATTTATTTTTAAATCTGTTTTTAACAGCTGAGTTTTCAGTGTTATTAATGTGGATGATTTGAATGTTATTCGGCTTTATGCAAAAATTCTAAAATGTTATTTTTCAATACTTATTTGCATCAAATGTTATTCAAAATGTAATAATGCAATGTATCTGGGAGCTGGTTGCTTCAGTTCAGGACTGAAATCACTGTACTGACAAATACTCCCAGACTGAAGCAGTTGAAGTGTATATCTTATACAGATGAGTGTTTGTTGGTAAGTTTGGGTGACACTTGAAATGATATGAAGTCAATACTAAGACTTGTACACACCAGATAATCACAGACGGGTTGAAACGCGTGAGTCCCACAAACATACAGAGTGTCTTCATCCAGCACCTGTACAACTCGAATGTAGTTTCGACAGTCCGTCTGTCACATGAGCACAAAGACAGTTCAGTTAGAGATATTATTTACACAGAATCCACAATAACCCGATTAAGGTCACACTACCTCTTTAGATTTCCCCTTTAAAATACACATGGACATGTCTTTCTCTGGAACTCTCCACAGCAGCTGAGAGAACAGAGTCAACACAACGTCACACGAGGAGAAAGCATGGCATCAGGAACCAGACGCGCCGGGATCATTCTCACCTGGTTGCTCTTGATTGAGACGTCGCTCATGTTGAGCTGGTAGACGGCCTCTCGAGCGCCGACATACAGCACGCCGCGCTCCTCGCTCAGCAGGAGAGTCGTGTAGTTAAACACATCCGGCTCCCAGAACTCCAGCAGATCGACATCTACACAAACAGATCAGACGGGCGTCGTGGGGAAATCAGACATAACTGAAGAGTCAAAGAGCAATATAGTTCAGATTTGTGTTTTAAAGAAGTCTCACCAAGGCTGCATTTATTTGATCCAAAAACAGTACAAATTGTGAAATATTATTAGAATTAAAAATAGCTGTTTTCTATGTGAATATATATTAAAATGTCATTTATTTCTGTGCTCGAAGCGGTATTTTCAGCATAACTTCAGTGTCACATGATCTTCAGAAATCATTATAATATTACTGCTCAAGAATTATTTCTGATTATTATCAATGTTGAAAACAGTTGTGCTGCCTGATATGTTTGTATAAAGTGTAATTAAACATTTGAAGTAAGATTTAAAAAAGAGAAATAAATACTTTTATTCATCAAGGATGCTTTAAATTGATCAAAAGCGACAAAAGCCTTTATAATGTTACTAAATATTAATATTTCAAGTAAACGCTGTTCTTTTGAACTTTCTTTCATCAAAGAATCCCCCCCCCCCCCCAAAAAAAAAAAAGTTACTACAAAAATATTAATCAGCACAACTGTTTTCAACATTGAAAATTAAAATGAATGTTTGTTGAGCAGTAAATCAGTATATTATTATGATTTCTGAAGATCATGTGACTGAAGACTGGAGTAATGATGCTGAAAATACAGCTGCGCATCACAGAAATAAATTACATTTTACTATATATTCACATAGAAAACATTTATTTCGACTGTATTTTGGGTCAAATAATTACAGCGTTGGTGAGCAGAAGAGACTTCTTTAAATAATCTTAATTATTCCAAATCTTTCCATATTTATAGAGATGTGGAACATTTTCTAAGAAAAGCACAAAGATAGTTTATAGATCTGGAATATCTTTCTGTCTGCTGAATGAATACGTGAAGTGAAATAAAGTTGAGCAGTAAAAATAGAGTTCTCCAGCTGGTTGTGGTCGAATCTCTTCCAGAGGAGATCCTGAACTCTATGAAATAGAATAAAGCATTCATTCATTTCATCTTCACGTCTCCATCCAAACCGTGTTTGTCATTCAGATTCGGCTCTACTATGACATTACAGCATTGCCACATACGCCAATGTTAAAGCTTCTCGTGAAATCCTTTTCTGTGATTATTAGTGATTATAAATATCACGTATTAAGAAAGTAAACAAGCTAAAGAGTCTCTTCTGGAGCAAACAAATGAACAGCACAAAATCAATGGCTGTGGATCTTAAACACTTAAGGCATAGTATATTATATTTCTATACTACATCTAGTTTATTTGTATATTTGAGCGTGTGCATTCATAGATGATGATTTATGTGTCACTGGCACACTTCAGTGTGTGTTTGGCTGCCGGTCGTGCGTGCTGTGTGTGTGTGTGTGTGTGTTTGGCTGCCGGTCGTGTGTGTGTGTGTGTGTGTGTGTTTGGCTGCCGGTCGTGTGTGTGTGTGTGTGTGTGTGTGTGTGTGTGTGTGTGTTTGGCTGCCGGTGTGTGTGTGTGTGTGTGTGTGTGTGTGTGTGTTTGGCTGCCGGTCGTGTGTGTGTGTGTGTGTGTGTTGTTTGGCTGCCGGTCGTGTGTGTGTGTGTGTGTGTGTGTGTGTGTGTGTGTGTGTGTGTGTGTGTGTGTGTGTGTGTGTGTGTGTGTGTGTGTGTGTGTGTTTGGCTGCCGGTCGTGTGTGTGTGTGTGTGTGTGTGTGTGTGTGTGTGTGTGTGTGTGTGTGCAGCTCTCAGGTTGCCAGTGTTTTTGGCAGAGACACAACAGACGTTACAAACCAAAACCACTTACGGGACGCATGTGAGCCACACGTGTGTCAAAACCCCCCCCCACAGGACTTCCTGTACTGCTGAAACATGCTTCTGAACTGTACTATATACCGTACACAAATCTAGGGTTGTCAGTTTTATAAATGTTCATGAAAGAAGACGTTTATAAGGAGGCCGAGAGAGCTCAACGCGCAGCAAATATAGGAAACATCTTTATCAGTTTGACAGCAGGTGCTGCAAAGATTTGTATTTAGCTCGTTTCTTTGTTTGGTTGTGTTGGGAGTATTTGCAGCATGTGGTTGTAATATTGATAAAGTTGTTTTATTAATTTGCAGGTGTTTTTCTTTCTATTTGCAGCGCGTTGAGCTCTCTCGGCCACCGTACTTTTACGCTCATCAAGGCCGCAATTATTGGAACAAAAATACAGTAAAAACAGTAATAATGTGAAATACTATTACAATTTAAAATAAGTGCTTTTCTATTTGAATACATTTTAAACTAATGTATTTCTGTGATCAAATCTGTATTTTCAGCATCATTACTCCAGTCTTCAGTAATCATAATAATATTACTGCTCAAGAAACATTTCTGATTATTATCTGATTCTGATTATTATCCATATTTTGTGGAAATCATGGTCAAAAGAACAGCTTTTATCTCAAATAGAAACGTTTTGTAACATTATAAATATATTTACTGTAATTTATGACTTTATTCAAACTTTATTTAGGTGGACGCTGCACACTGGGGGTGGATGAGGAAATCCCCCCCCGCCGCCGCTATGTAAAGCGCTTTGAGTGCCTAGAAAGGCACTATATAAATGTAACAAATTATTATTATTATTATTATTATATATTATTATTCGGCTTCCTTGCTGAATAAAGGCATTCATTTATTTAAGAAGCTATATACTACTGATAAAAAGTCTGCGATCAGTAAGATTTTAAAATAATTTCATAAACAGTAAAAATGTGAAATATTTTTACAGTTTAAAATCGCTGTTTTCTATGTGAATATTTGTTAAAATGTAATTTATTTCTGTGATCACAGCTGTATTTTCAGCATCATTACTCCAGTCTTCAGTGTCACATGATCTTCTAATATGTGGATTTATTATCAATGTTAAAACATAATATATTTAAACACACAATTTAAAAGCGTGTTTTATAAGCACAGAAAGCTAGATGTGTGGTGCTTTTATCACAACCACGTGGCACCTGCAGAGGTTTAATTTTTGATGAGATAAACGAGATAAGATTAACCCTTCACTCACCCTCGTGCCTCCATGAGCTTCTGGGAACGCTGGACGGTCCGTGTGTGGAGACTTCCAGAAGCAATCCCAGGAACACGCCAAGCACGCTCAGAGCCATGTTCGACTCGGGGATCCTCGGCAGCGTGATGTTTCCTCTGCGAGAGCGACAGACAGACAGACAGAACGAGAAGACGACTGTCAGGTGATCGACTCTGACACATTCTGATACTACAAACCACAACTGAAGCAGAAGAAGCCGAGCGCGTGAAGGAATCATGCATGAGCACACGGACACGTGTCGTTTAGACATCCGACCAGATTAATTAAATATGACACCACAGTTCACTTTTTACACAAAACATTTGAGTATACATATCATATTCATACCGCTCATTTCCACACAATCAACATGAATAACGATACCTTGGTGCTTTATGATTACCATATTCATGCAGTATGGTATTAATATGCTGCTTCAGAGAATTAAAATATTGTATTAAAAAACTTAAATCATTATTGATCCAAAGATGACAGAATTTGGGCTCCAATATGATTATCAAATCACAAAGACTGTGATATAATTTAATAAATATACAAGTGCTTCATGTTTCAGAGAGAAGAGCAGCACTGTGCTCATTTATTTGATCAACGGAAAACCGCCAAAATAAAAGCGCCATTACTTATAAATTACAAATCAATTAATATAAATCATTAGTACTGTAATTTGTATATGATATAAAATAATAGTCTTGTAATTTAGAGGTGTCCCTGGCATCGGATGCCTTGCAGATACAAAAGTAATGTTTTATGTTTTGATTAAAAGAGTTTTTTTTCATTAAAACATTTTCTCTCATTAAAACATTATGTATATGACAGTTATTAATGTTCATTAATGTGCTGCGCACGCTGAAGATGACCAGCAGAATGAAGCATATGATAGCAGGTTTTTAATCAGTGATATATTTAATCATACAGAATACACTCAGTTATTTATTCAACATAACGTTATATTACGACGTACAGGTTATCTGCACAAAATGCCCCGAATGCAGAAGTGAATGTGTGAAACGTGCAGAAACACGGCAGCTAAACTCTTATTATAATAGTGTTCTCGTTATAATGTTATGTATATGACAGTCCCAGTCATAGTTATTCATATTCCACATTCATTGTTTGTATATTTATATAAAAAATGTATTGTATAAATGTATTTATTTTTGTATTTTATTCACATTTTTTAATTACCATGTTTGTTATTTTATACACATTGCACTTTCTTGAACTTTACACATTTTAAATATATATATATATGAAGAGCTCTTTTCCAAAACGCTATAAATCCATTTTAATAGTTTTCATGAAAATAACATTTGTTTACCTAGACCCATACATTTGTTAATATTCAATTTATCATGTTAAAATGGTCTGTTGGCTCAGTCTGAACATGTTAAACAATGATTGTTAAACCCCCCCGGGTCCGCACCATCACACCGAGCGGGTCTCGAACCCGGGTTTCCGGCGCGGTTCAGTAGGTTCAGTACACAGCAAAATGGCATGACGAACTCATTTTTTTTAAATTTGGCGTTTATCGCGTTTTGGAAAAGAGCTCTTATATATATATATATATATATTATATATCTCGTGGCTTTCTGAGTAAACTGTAGTATTGGTATTCATTCATAGTCCTTGGCTGTGAGTAAGCGGTGTTTGTGTAACGCTCATATCGAATGACCAAACAGCCTCTCCTGGAACGAGAGAAGAGAAACGCGATGACAAGAGACAGAAATGATCATCGGCGAGCGAGAGAAATCCCAAACATCCTCTATCAGCGACAGCGACAGAGCATGAGATTAACAACACTTCAGATTCAGGTGACACAGAAACACCTGAGAGTGGTTTAGCAGGAATTCCCCTGATCTGATACCTGCGCCCGCAGGGACGGGTGATATAGAGGCATCACGAGCTCAGCGAACCACAGCGAACCCTCGGGTCAGAAAAATGACACCGGACATCCATGACCAGCCAGATTTAGAGTCGAGATCGAGATGCATGTCTGTATCTGCTTACAGAGACGCCGAAAACTGACTTTTTAAACAACACATGATTTTTGCCTGCACAAATCTTTCCACAATTATGCTCGGATGCTGCTATGATGTTTGTTTATAGGAGGTTTCTGATGGGTTATGGACCAGTTCAATACTTTATTATTATGACTGCTGAAATCACTATATGAGTGTGAGCAATAGTAAAAGTGATGCTCGACTAATCATCATCATAACGTGTCATTTCAATTCAAAATCAGTCAATAAGGAATCACTGGATGACAAAAGCAGCTCGGAAATATCATTTAAACTGGATTTTGTGGATCTTGTATTTAATTGTTTTAAATGCATTTCATTTTTTATTAAATACATATGTATTTTAAACTCATTTTACCTGACTTTGTGAATATTGAAATGTATATATATATAAAAATAAATAATATTTATTGATATGCATTTTATTTTAATTTGATTATTTTTATATATATATATATATATTTGTTTAATTTCAAAAACATTTTGATTTTGTGAACCTTGAACCTTAGAAATTTAAAAATATATTTATATTTAAAAAATGTATTGTATATATTTATTTTTTGTATTTTATTCACATTTTATATTTTTTTATTTACCATATTTGTTATTTTAAACACATTGCACTTTCTTTAACTTTACACATTTTAAATATATATATTTTTTTTTTTAAATTTTTAACATTTATTTTATATATTTTGAAATTATTTTTACTGTATTTTATTTTCCCTTTAAATATTTTATTTAAGACATCTGCTAATTTTAAACATTTCACTTGACCTTCTGAATCTTGAACTTTACACATTTAAAATATATATTTATTTGATATATTTTGTATTTTAACTTTTTATTTTAAAAATATATTGTTAATTTTGAACATTGTACTTAACTTTGTGATTCTTACGCACACACGCAGCTATTTTTATCTAATATTTGTTATTCTTACACACATTTTACACAAACATATCGGCCTATATAAAAATGAAAAGCATAAAAGCAGGATAACGCTTCTCTCTGATCTGAAATATATTAAAAAGAAATGCATTAGTATTGGAAACGGATGTGTTCGGCAGGTGTTCAGCAAAAGCGTTTTCAGATTTTCATTCGTGCTGCACTTTATTGCTCGATGGATTCAAAGACAGAAAGAAAACAAATGGAGTGAATGTAATAATAATAATAATAATAATAATAAGACACAGATCACATGAAACACTGAACGGCCCGAAGCAAAGACTCAACGCACCGCTTACATCGGCTCTTCAGATACAGCGTTTCATTTCATTCCTTCTGATCGGAGAGAAACACGTATCATATCCTCAGAACATAGATTTAACCAGAAACCCCAAATACACTGCGTTTAAAAGAGGAACATCAGACAACAGACTTCTTCTGACTGACCGATTAAATACAATAACATCACTGTTTCATATAAATAACCTGATAACTTATGAAAACACTGCCTGATGATCACTGTTCAATAATAAAATAAATAATAATAATAATAATAATAATAAAATCACTGTTTCATATAAATAACCTGGATAACTTATGAAAACACTGCCTGATGATAACTGTTCAAAAAAAAATAATAAAATAAAATAATAATAAAATCACTGTTTAATATAAATAACCTGGATAACTTATGAAAACACTGCCTGATGATAACTGTTCAATAATAAAATAAATAATAATAAAATCACTGTTTCATATAAATAACCTGATAACTTATGAAAACACTGCCTGATGATCACTGTTCAATAATAAAATAAATAATAATAATAATAATAATAATAATAATAATAAAATCACTGTTTCATATAAATAACCTGATAACTTATGAAAACACTGCCTGATAATAACTGATCAATAATAAAATAAATAATAATAATAAAATCACTGTTTCATATAAATAACCTGATAACTTATGAAAACACTGCCTGATGATAACTGTTCAATAATAAAATAAATAATAATAATAATAATAAAATCACTGTTTCATATAAATAACCTGATAACTTATGAAAACACTGCCTGATGATCACTGTTCAATAATAAAATAAATAATAATAATAATAATAAAATCACTGTTTCATATAAATAACCTGATAACTTCTGAAAACACTGCCTGATGATCACTGTTCAATAATAAAATAAATAATAATAATAATAATAAAATCACTGTTTCATATAAATAACCTGATAACTTATGAAAACACTGCCTGATGATCACTGTTCAATAATAATAATAATAATAATAAAATCACTGTTTCATATAAATAACCTGATAACTTATGAAAACACTGCCTGATGATCACTGTTCAATAATAAAATAAATAATAATAATAATAATAAAATCACTGTTTCATATAAATAACCTGATAACTTCTGAAAACACTGCCTGATGATCACTGTTCAATAATAAAATAAATAATAATAATAATAATAAAATCACTGTTTCATATAAATAACCTGATAACTTATGAAAACACCGCCTGATGATCACTGTTCAATAATAAAATAAATAAATAATAATAATAATAAAATCACTGTTTCATATAAATAACCTGATAACTTATGAAAACACTGCCTGATGATCACTGTTCAATAATAAAATAAATAATAATAATAATAATAAAATCACTGTTTTATATAAATAACCTGATAACTTCTGAAAACACTGCCTGATGATAACTGTTCAATAATAATAATAATAATAATAATAATAAAATCACTGTTTCATATAAATAACCTGATAACTTCTGAAAACACTGCCTGATGATAACTGTTCAATAATAAAATAAATAATAATAATAATAATAATAAAATCACTGTTTCATATAAATAACCTGATAACTTATGAAAACACTGCCTGATGATAACTGTTCAATAATAATAATAATAATAATAATAATAAAATCACTGTTTCATATAAATAACCTGATAACTTATGAAAACACTGCCTGATGATAACTGTTCAATAATAATAATAATAATAATAATAATAAAATCATGGTTTCATATAAATAACCTGATAACTTATGAAAACACTGCCTGATGATAACTGTTCAATAATAAAATAAATAATAATAATAATAATAAAATCACTGTTTCATATAAATAACCTGATAACTTATGAAAACACTGCCTGATGATCACTGTTCAATAATAAAATAAATAATAATAATAATAATAAAATCACTGTTTTATATAAATAACCTGATAACTTATGAAAACACTGCCTGATGATAACTGTTCAATAATAAAATAAATAATAATAATAATAATAAAATCACGGTTTCATATAAATAACCTGATAACTTATGAAAACACTGCCTGATGATAACTGATCAATAATAAAATAATAATAATAAAATCACTGTTTAATATAAATAACCTGATAACTTATGAAAACACTGCCTGATGATAACTGTTCAATAATAAAATAAATAATAATAATAATAATAAAATCACGGTTTCATATAAATAACCTGATAACTTATGAAAACACTGCCTGATGATCACTGTTCAATAATAAAATAAATAATAATAATAAAATCACTGTTTCATATAAATAACCTGATAACTTATGAAAACACTGCCTGATGATAACTGTTCAATAATAAAATAAACAATAATAATAATAATAAAATCACTGTTTCATATAAATAACCTGATAACTTATGAAAACACTGCCTGATGATCACTGTTCAATAATAAAATAAACAATAATAATAATAATAAAATCACTGTTTCATATAAATAACCTGATAACTTATGAAAACACTGCCTGATGATAACTGTTCAATAATAAAATAAATAATAATAATAATAATAATAATAATAAAATCACTGTTTCATATAAATAAACTGGATAAATTATGAAAACACTGCCTGATGATAACTGTTCAATAATAAAATAAACAATAATAATAATAATAAAATCACTGTTTCATATAAATAACCTGATAACTTATGAAAACACCGCCTGATGATAACTGTTCAATAATAAAATAAACAATAATAATAATAATAAAATCACTGTTTCATATAAATAAACTGGATAAATTATGAAAACACCGCCTGATGATAACTGTTCAATAATAAAATAAACAATAATAATAATAATAAAATCACTGTTTCATATAAATAACCTGATAACTTATGAAAACACTGCCTGATGATAACTGTTCAATAATAAAATAAATAATAATAATAATAATAAAATCACTGTTTCATATAAATAAACTGGATAAATTATGAAAACACTGCCTGATGATAACTGTTCAATAATAAAATAAATAATAATAATAAAATCACTGTTTCATATAAATAACCTGATAACTTATGAAAACACTGCCTGATGATCACTGTTCAATAATAAAATAAATAATAATAATAATAAAATATTAAACAAAATAATAAATAAAAAAATCTTTGCATTGCATTCATTCTATATTTAAATAACTTTTATATTTCGAAATGACTAACATCAAATCCAACTCAGTGTTTAGGTTCTGGCCTTCATTGTGTATTTTTAACCATATTATATGCAGTTGTAGCAGTACTAACTGTGCAATATTATTATTATTATTATTTTACATTCCTAAAATAATGTTTTTTAATACATTTCCATTCCAAGTATCAATGAATTTCTGCAGAAAACGTATTACATTTCAACTGATTTTATCTGAATGTATGAATAAATGAATGAATGATGGATTTATATAGTGCTTTTTGTGTATTGTTGTACACCCAAAGCGCTTTACAATCATGTGTGTGTGTGTGTGTGTGGGGGGGGGGGGGTCTCTCCTTAACCACCACCAGTGGTTAACTGTATGTGTGTTTTGTTGAAGTGAATGAGCATCAACAACACAACACTGGTGTTCATATCACAAATTCAATCCTCACTGTTTCTGGTGCCAGAAACCATCAGATATATCTACAGAAAGAAAAATAAATGTTTGGACAGAACCCAAATGAAATCAAAGCGGCACGACTGGCCCTCCAGGACATCAACACCAGTGAATGATGCATTGGAAATCACCGCTGTAAAAGAACAATCACAGATGAGTTTTTACAGCCTCCGGGTGGAAACAAACACATGCTACCAGTGACCCTGAATGTACAGAAACGTGCTGTCGAAGCCAAAGTCCCCAACACGAGGATCTGCTGAAGGAGCTCACGCTAACACAAAGAGCCTGTTGTGTGTGTGTGAGGAGAGAATTACACACACACAGTACACAATAAACAGAGACTGTGTGTGTGTGTGTGTGTGTGTGTGCAATGTGTGTGCAGTGTCTTGAATGTGTGTGTGTGAGGAGAGAATTACACACACAGTACACAATCAACGGAGACTGGGCCTGTGTGTGTGTGTGTGTGTGTGATGTGTGTGAGTGTGAGTGTATGTGTGTGTGTGAGGAGAGAATTACACACACACAGTACACAATCAACGGAGACTGGGCTTGAGTGTGTGTTGTGTGTGTGTGATGTGTGTGTGTAAGGAGAGAATTACACACACACAGTAAACAATCAACAGAACTGGGCTGAGTAGTGTGTGTAAATGTGTGTGTGTGTGTGTGTGTAAAAGAGAGAGAATTTCTTTTTGAGTAAAAAATAAAGAGTGTGTGAGAGTGTGTGTGTGTGTGTGTGTGTGTGAAGAGAGAGAGAGAGTGTCTGTGTGAGAGAGTTAAAGAATGTGTGTGTGTTGATAAAATGTTGTGTAAAGTGTGTGTGTGTGTGTGTGAAAAAAATGTGTGTGATGTGTGTGTGTGTGTGAGAGAGAAGAGTGTCTGTGTGAGAGAGAGTGTGTGTGTGTGAGAGAAGAGAGAAAGTGTCTGTGTGAGAGAGAGTGTGTTGTGTGTGTGTTGTGTGTGTGTGTGTGTGTTATAAAAAAATGTTGTGAAAAATGTTGTGTATGTGTGTGTATCGCGTGCGCATGACATGACCTCTCACACACTGCACTTCATTCACATGTCAGACCTGATTAGTTGAACACAGAGTGGTTCTACCCTGATCCCAATCCATCAAAATGAGTGAGTGACTAAACACTGTGAATGGAAAAACAAAATGAATTGTATGAAAATTCATATGCATAACGTTTTCTAGAATGAGCATACATATATACATATATAAAATGTCATGGCAATTTGATTAAATAATGTCTAGATGTAATACTGCACATTACACAGTACAGTATATGTTGCATACCACCTACTATTTTCAAAAATAATATGCAAAACAGTATGAATTGTTTGCACATGCAATGCAGGGAGGTCATGTGACAATACTGCTTGAATAACTCTTACAGTTATTTTGCATTTTCAGCACTGTTTTGTGTATAAATGTAAACTTCTGGAAGTCTGGTTAAATAATGAGTCAAAGGTGAGATTAAACCTGTGTTTGAGATCGCCTCCGGTTCGTTAGATACAGGGACACAGTATTTGATGAGCAGTACGGCAGCATGTTATTTCCCTCTCTTCCTGTATTAATGCTCTTGATGCCTGCAGTATGTGCAGCACCTGTTTGGCGTCCGCCGCACGCACAGCCTCAGAAACGCAGGCTGGGTTAAAAGAGTGACGTCCTGCCAACTGGGCAAGCATGTGTCCGCTCTCAAACATTCAGCGCCTGCCAACTGTGCCCCTCCTCTCGCTCTGGCACAGCCATCGATGCCACTCTCTGCCGACCCACAACGCTTTTCTGCCAGAATCAGCTTTCCCACTGCACCCGCTGACAGCTCCCACAATCCCCTTCTTTCTGTGCAGCCTCTCATGCTTCGAGAGCCTGTGTGTGTGTGTGTCGATGTGTGTGTGTCGTGTGGTCCGTGTGTCCGTGAGTGTGTGTGTGTGTGAGTGTGAGTATGTATGAGAGCTGTGTGTGTGTGTGTGGTGATGTGGTGTGAGTGTGTGTGTGTGGTGTGTGTGGTGTGTGTGCGTGTGTGGTGTGTGTGTGTGTGTGTGTATGTGAGTGTGTGTGTGCGTGAGTGTGTGCGTGCATGTGTGTGTGAGTGTGTGTGTGCGTGTGAGTGTTTGTGTGTGTGTGTGTGCGTGCGTGTGTGTGTGTATGTGAGTGTGTGCGTGCGTGCATGTGCGTGTGAGTGTTTGTGTGTGTGTGTGTGTGTGTGCGTGCATGACTGCGGTTTGCTCTATAGGCCCTTGTTGCTCCTTTCCAAATATCAGAGTATTTGTCTTTCACCCTCAACACTTCACTATGTTGCATATGTAATTGTGGCATCTATTATTTACAAAAAGTTATTTTCCATATTTTTGGTAAAAAACGTCTTTAGGCATTCAGATTACAATGTAATGTATACTGTATAATCCATGTCAGTATAGTAAGGTGATGCATTTCTGAGCAAAACTGAAAAATATGCAAGGGAAAAAGAAGACAGGGACTAGTTTTATGCTGTATCAGGATTTGATTGGATCACAAATGCATTCACAATCACATTACTGAAGTAAAATGTTGGCTATAAATCACACAGAAACATGTCTGCTACCAATCTGCACATGAACAGCCCTGTGACCGCAGCAGAATACGCTTACTGACAGAACTACACAGAACTACAGCGGTGGTTTGGCATCAGATGTGATGAATCTTTCATGACATCACGGCCCTGCGGAGCGGCAGCGTGTAATTAATGCCCACATACAACCAAACTACAAAAAACTCTGGTTAAACTATCTAACAGTTCACTTAAACAGCAGGAAGAACTAACGATAAATGCATTCATATTTTAAGACATTTCAAGCACCTAAATAATACTTTTTGGGGCCACTGTATGTATTGCATATGAAGCTGCAAAAGGCTTTAGAATATCTAATTAAAACTAGCTGCAGCACGGCTACGGTCATGCCTTAAATAACTTCAGGACAGAAACTGTAGGTAATGGAAACCCCATGCAAAGGACAGAAAATAGCAGCTTCACATGTAATTACAGCCGTCCATCTGTGCAGCGCTGACGCGACCACACCAAAGCCCGATGCACGGTCAGTCCCTGTAAAACTTATATTTAGACAGAGCTACGGAGACTTTATAATACACACGCTCTTCATGAGCTGCAGGACCGAGCACAAATGACATGGGAGGATAGGGAGGTGCATTTAAGAGTATATTAACACACTACGACACACTTACACCACGCACGCACACACAGCTCTTCATGAGCTGCAGGACCGAGCACAAATGACATGGAGGAAGGAGTCATTAAGGGAGCCGACAACACACACGCATTCACACAGCACAGCACACACACACCACCACCACCACGCACCACACACGACACCCGACACGCACACACACACGCACGCACACACATCCTCACACACACACACACTCGCACGCACGCACACACACACACACACACATCGTGTCACTGCGCTGTAAAATATGATGACTACCTCAGCTGCTCCATCAAAAGAGTCAAATTAAAAACTTCATTTTCAATAAAGCTTCCAAAAAAATGTATAAACAGACAGAAGACATAAGACAAGCTTTCTAAAAGAACCCTTTTAATGCTTTAAGAAAACCTAAGTTCCTACAATTATAAAGAAACTAAGTTCCTGCAATGTTATAAATGAAGCGTTTAATGCTTAAGAACACTTTAAGTTCCACAATAAAAGAACCTTTAAGTTCCTAACAATGTCACAACAGAAGCTCTGCCATAGAAACAAGCTCTAATTCCATAAAAGGAACTTATCTCTAACATTCCCAGGTCTTAAATATTCACCACCCCGAGCAGAGAATCAGAGGCAGGACTGGACTGTAGACATTCAGCGCAGGCTGTAAAATATTCTAACCTCGTGCACTCAGAGCGGATTGTTTACGTGATGGTGTTCAAGCTGCAGTGTGTGTGAGAAAGATCATGTGACTAGCCATGGGCATTTACATGAGTGTGTTAGATGTGTGTGTGTGGTGATGTGTCGCCATGGGCATCATTAACACTGTGTGTAGTGTCTGTGTGTGTGTGTGTGTGTGTGTGTGTGTGGTGTCCGCCATGGGCATCATTAACACTGTGTGTTGTGTGTGTGTGTGTGTGTGTGTGTGTGTGTGTGCGCGCGTGCGTGCGTGGTCGAGTGTGTGCCGCCATGGGCATCATTAACACTGTGTGTGTGTGTGTGTATGTGTGTGTCTGTGTGTGTGTGTGTGTGCACACGTGCGTGCGTGCATGCATGGTCGAGTGTGTGTCGCCATGGGTATCATTAACACTGTGTGTGTGTGTGTGTGTGTGTCTGTAGTCGAGTGTGTGTGTGTGTGTGTGTGTGTGTGTCTGTGTGACTGTGTGTGTGTGTGTGTGTGTGTGTGGGTCAAGTGTGTACCGCCATGGGCATCATTAACATTGTGTGTGTGTGTGTGTGTGTGTGTGTGGTTGAGTGTGTGTTTGTCTGTGTGTGTGTGTGTGTGTGTCTGTCTGTCTTGTCTGTGTGTGTGAGTGAGTGAGTGAGTGAGTGAGTGAGTGAGTGAGTGAGTGAGTGAGTGAGTGAGTGAGTGAGTGAGTGAGTGAGTGAGTGTGTGTGTGTGTGTGTGTGTGTGTGTGTGTGCGCGTGTGTGTGTGGAATCTTCAGTTTCTCTCTGAATATAAATACATCTCACACACAGAGGGCGATCAGGTTTAGGGGGGGTTTATATTACGGCCCGTCCTTCCTCACGACACGAGCAGAGTTTCAGATGAACAGCAATAAAACAGACTCACAGAAACTGAGACCAGCATAAAGATTCGGTTTCTGTCAACATTTCTGGATTCAGTATCTATCCGTCGTGCAAAACAGGGGTTTTCTTTCCGTTTTATAACAAAAGATCCTCATTTACTGTGACAAACAGACTATTTACTGAAAATTAACTACAGCAATTACTGCTTGTTCAAAACTAAACTAAACGATGCACATTGTGATACGTCACAATTCAATAGATTTCAATGCAGTATGTGTTATATATTTTATTTTATTTCTTTTTTATTAAAGTAGTATAATTAGTAATAATTTAAATTAAAATAATTTATTTTTTTGATGTTATTGCTATAACTTGTTATATATATATATATATATATTTATATATATATATTAAATAAGGTTGGATATAATAATATTAAATGTATATTTATATATAAAGAGTCTAATTCAGAGTAAATGAGGATGAAAAATGGTCACAAAAACTAAATTGATTGCGATTTAAATTGAATGTTATTTATGTTGTTATTTATGCAAGAACCCTAACAGCATTATATATGGAAAAACATAAATGCCACAAAAGTTTAGAATGACCACTTTAAACGAAGAAGACTTAAAATGAACTCAAACATTGCAGACATTTAAAGAAAAAAGTCTCAATAAAACCAAACCAGTCTCTCAGAGAGAGCTGAGCGTGAATAAAGCCGCTCACGGCGGGCCGCGCTGAAGCAGCGCCACAAACACAGCGGTTTTATTGCACAATACATCAGTCTGTTTCCTGTTAATTAAGGTGCCCTGACGAGTCTTTAAACCCCATGACGCTCCTCACTGTCACACTCCATGCTCAGTATTGTAACACGGCACCATCTTTAGCATGGCAGTGATTTCACGCTCGGATTTAAGGTTCAGAATGAACAAAAAGCCCTTCTGGGCTCTTTTGTGAAAACTCCCAGCATCCTCCGGCTCTTCCAGCACCTCCGCAGTGTTCGCCTGGGACTTGGCAAACATGAGAGTAAATGCTCATTCTGACAGCCAGACACGGATACGTTTCATTCCAGACTTCTGACGACCCACAATGCAATGACTTCTGGCCAAGAACTGCTCATCAGTTTAAATGCTCACGTCCCACTAACAATAAACTACCACATGATCACAGCTCGCTCTGATGAACACAACGGCTCTCATCACGTCTCTGAACTCTGGATCGAGTTCCACTGAAGAATGTCCAAACCTGCTGACTGTGTTGAGCTGTGCTTTACTTTAAGACATCAGATGCACTGTTTTCAGCTGTTGGACCAAAAACAGACCTCACCAAAGAACACTGAAGGACCTGAGCCATATCTAGAGACCAGAAGATCACAAAGGTGAAGGACTCATTTCATGCTAGACAGGAAGAAAAAACCCGAGCAACCATTCAGAACACCCCATCACTGTGGCCATGAGTTTTGCATGGGCAATACAACTCATACGCTCTTTAAAAGATGTAAATAAAAATATCATTAAAATAAATGAATAAATTAAAATTATTAAAATAAACAATAAAAAATAAATGAGATCAATATAAATATTTCATAAACATGATATCAATATAAAATACATTTATATTTAATTAAAACAAATACAAATAAATTAAATATAAATTCTGAATGTGATATATAAATAATAAAATAACAATAAATATCTTTTTATTAAATTAAATTAAATAATTATAAATAAATTGCTAATTTTACACATGAAGAAAAAAAATTAAATACATTATTAAAAAAATAACCACTTTGACCACTGTTTGTCAAAGCAACATTTTTTTTGTTGTTTAGTTTAACAAAATGTACAAATATAACTACAATTTTTTGAAATCTATAAACAAAAATTATATACATTAAAAATAATTAGTAAAACTTCAATAAAAAAAAAAATATATATATATATTATTATAAATTATAAAAAATAAGGAAATTACTGATACAAAAATAACATTGCTGTTAGCAGAGTATTGGTGAGTAAGTCATCAATAACATAATATTGTCGATTTATTAGAGCGATCAAGCACAAGCAGGATATATGAGAGAGAGAGAGAGAGAGGAGAGAGAGAGAGGAGAGAGAGAGGAGAGAGAGGAGAGGAGAGAGAGAGAGAGAGAGAAGGAGAGAGGGGAGAGAGAGAGAGAGAGAGAGAGAGAGAGAGAGAGGAGGAGAGAGAGAAGAGAGAGAGAGAGAGAGAGAGAAGAGAGAGAGAGAAGAGAGAGAGAGAGAGAGAGAGAGAGAGAGAGGAGAGGAGAGGAGAGAGAGCGAGAGAGAGAGAGAGAGAGAGAGAGAGAGAGAGAGAGAGAGAGAGAGAGAGAGAGAGAGAGAGAGAGAGAGAGCGAGAGAGAGAGAGAGAGAGAGCGAGAGAGAGGAGAGAGAGAGAGAGAGAGAGAGGAGGAGAGAGAGAGAGAGAGAGAGAGAGAGAGAGAGAGAGAGCGAGAGAGAGAGAGTGAGAGAGAGAGAGAGAGAGAGAGAGAGAGAGAGAGAGAGAGAGAGAGCGAGAGAGAGGAGAGAGCGAGAGAGCGAGAGAGAGAGAAAGAGGAAACTGAGGCCTCACAAAAACAAACTAACTCAAACACACATCATGGAATCAAAGACAAAGAGCCATGAAACCAGAAAAAAAAGATTAAATAAACGCACTCTGTGGACTTTTGCAAATGAAGAAAAGAAGGTAAACTGCAGGAAAAGTGAGGGAAAGAAATCTCAACACAACCAAGGAGAAAAAAAACACTTGGGATGGACAAGCAGGATTTCCAACTCAAGCAAAAGATCAAAATGAGGAAAAACAAACATGCAGGATTAAAGCGACCGTCCGTCGAGTTCATGCAGTGATGTCATCGCATGCAGCTCAGCCAATGAGAGCGAGCGAAAGCCCCAAAGCACACGGGACAGAGGAGGGATTTCTGACCTGTAACTCTCCCACGACGCTCGACTACACCTGAAGATCCGTCCTTCAGAGAGAATTACAAAAGCCACCGGCTGAAGAGAGACACAGAGATGAGGAGAGGGTTATCATGGAGTCACACACTGATGTACAGACGGATGAATGTTAAAGAGTGAAAACACACATGAGAGCATATAAAGGACAGCATACAAACAGATGCACAACCTATAAAACACTAGCACTTATTTTTAACCGATATGAGGCTAAATATTAATGGCATTGGTCGTATATTAAATCATATCAATTCTAAACTGTATTTCCAAACCATTCAGCAGTTATCCATCTTTATCTACTTAAGAAACAATATAACATTGTCCAGTTTGTCAACTGAAACAAAAAGCACAACAAAAATGAATCAAAAAAAGCAAAAAGTTGACATTTATCATACATAGATAGATAAATGATAAATGTTTCGTCCCACTTTCAGTGCATTGGGCTTCCCATATGTACAGCTAAACACCAGTTCTCTCGCTCTCAGTCAAGTTAAAGCTATTTATTGCTGTAGATATGCAATGCAGAAAGACATATGCCCACGTGATGCCCTCTTCTGGGGACGCGGCGGGAATATGCAGCTCATTTGCATTCAAAGCAATACACTCCAAAACAGTTCGTCTCAAAATGACATTATCCAGCTGAAACTTCACAGACACATTCTGGGGACACCCAAGGCCAATATTACATCTTTTAAAAAGGGCATAATAGGTGCCCTTTAATTGCCTATTTTAGAGACTTATTAACATCTGAACCGTTATAAAACTACTCAAGCAGACATTAAAGCGTGTCTCGGCTTGGACTGAACTGCAGTGAATATGCCTCCGTTCACACAATCAACAGGGGAACAATGTGTCACATTTGAAGCAAAGCAATCATAGAGATAGAGATGTGAGAATAGATAGGTGGATCGATGCAAGACCAGACATAAGATGCTGGAGGCTCTTCAATAGCTTGACGTGTTTATAGCAGTAAAACAGTTAAAAAATAGTACCATAGGACTGTAGCATGTTTGGTGAAACGGCATGGGTCTGAATGCACATGTCATGATACACTTCAGTTCACTTAAAGGCACAGGAAGATGAGCTCAGCAGCTTTACACATTCATTTACATTTCGATTTGATAACCTGCAGCAATTTCCTTCGGCACACAACCTGTTGCTCATGAACAGAATCTCTCAAATACAAAAGCATCATTCATATAAGCATGCAAATACTTCTCATCCAATCAATGAGGCATGCAATCGATTCTGGACTGTTTCTGACTGTAAAACACTTACAGTATAAAAGAGCCATTTAAAGCATAAGCGCTAGGGAATTAGAGATCAACCAATATTGTTTTTTATAATCGATACCCATTATTTATATATGTCTGATAACCTATATTTATTTAATATTTTACCTCCGTTTTCATTTAACTTCATTTTCATATCACAACACTAAAACATAGCATGTTTTTTACAATAACAACAGCAAATATAATATTAACAGGCAAAAAAGTCTAATATTTTCAAATTAAGAACACTGATAAGTGTCAAGGGAGTTTTTAATCTTTGCATAGATCATTAACTATTCATTTTAAACAGTTTAAAGTAGCTATTGGGTGCAAACCGAGGGATAAGTTTTAGTTGGTCACTCTAGATACGGTGTTTATGGGTTTGATAAAGGGCTTCTCATGCGCATCTCAGTAAAGCCGGTTCCGTGATTGGCGGTAAATCTCCATCACCTGTTTTCAAATGAAGCCGTAGTTCACTGACGAACCAGGCAATATCGCATTCATAATCGAATGCGATTCATCTGCGATATTCAACGTGATATTGCCAAGCTCGTCAGTGAACTACGGATCTGTGTATTAACTGCCGCTTCATTTGAAAATAGGTGATGAGATTAAACACCAATCACGGAACCGTTACCGCTAATCACATGCGATTCATTGCACAGCCCTAGTTTGATATTATAAAACCAATATCTGATTAAGAAAACTGCTTCAATATCTGTGGTTTAAGAACTGAGGAGGTATATCTGGTTGCTAAAAGCACATGGGGAGGGGGGGGGGGGGACCAATATCGGTTTTGACAGATAATCTACTGTAAGCGATTTAGTTCCTCTTCTTATGCAATAAAATTATATAAAATAAAATATAATTAGAAATAAACGGACAATTCAATTTCTTCCCGATAGAGACTGACCGATAATATTTTTTTCTGATATTTAATCTAAGCAGTTTATTATTATACTATGAAATACTACACTTATTAAAAATTAATAATAATTACAATAAAAAATATTTTTATTATTAAATATTTTTAGATTTTCACTTTATTAATATTATAATATATTTTCAAATTTTTCACTTCAGTTTGTTTAATTTTTCTTATTACTATTTTTCTATATTTCATATGGCATCCCGTGAAACACTGAGCATTTTATGTTTGAAAGGTGCTATTCAAATTGAAGTATGTTATTATAAGAATATATTATTATTAGCCTATTATTATTATTAGTAGTAGTAGAGTAGTATAAATTACCATTATTGTTATTATTACTGTTAATAATTTATTATTATTATCATCATATTGATATGTAAATTACAACAACTTTTTCAGCACATTTTCAGCCCTAGAAACAATAGTAAATATCAGTAAAACCGATTATCGGTCAATCTTTATTGGGAATAAATTGAATGTATTTCTGATGTGTGGTCCATGAGCTTTTAGTCACCAGATAAACCACCACAGACACAGACTAGACTTTAACAACTACTACATGCTTCAA
>CM049834.1:26681827-26719327 GCA_027422435.1 Schizopygopsis pylzovi
TAGTTCACTGCATGTCGTACTTCATGCCTTTTAGTCACAAGTCATGACTAAATTCACAATATAGCATATAATAAACAGTACATAACTGAATAAAAATGAAATTCTCCCAACTAAAGATCTAGTTACTATGAGACGTGTCCTTAAGATGCAACCCGAAACACCTTCTAAAAGAGACTCAGACCTCAGCACTGCTGACACTATTAGAAAATAAGAAAATCATGTGCATCTGAAAATCAGGGAAACGCATTAAATGATGATGTTTCGGCTATCTGTGCAGATTTACAAGAGCCGACGCAACACTTTCCACAGAATGGAAACGAGAGTTTGTGTGCATGTGAGACGCTGACAGTCTTCGATCGTTAACAGAGACGTCAGCGTGATGGAAGACTTCATTAACCCCCCCCCCCCGACTGAAGCTGTGAACGTCTGACATCAAGAGCCACTCTTTCACCAGAGACACTGAAATCAGCATGCATCACATTACTATCCAGTCAACTCAAAGCTTTCCAGAGCCTTGGCATAAAACAAAAAGCATCCCACTGGACTATAAGCATGAAGGAAACTATTATGCCAAAATATAATTCTACACAAGCCGGCAAATGCAGACGGTAGGGGTGGGCGATATGACCAAAATCTTATATCACGATAACAATATATATCACCATATAGTGATTTTTTTTCTTTTAAAAAGGTTATTATTATATTAAAATCTTTAATACCATATCATTTTCATAATCCTTGTCACCAATGTCAATATGAAACTAATACAAGCCTAAAGAGAGAAACTCAACCTCACTGAAGATAAATAAACAGTCAGTGATGAAATAAGGATAAGAAACTAATTGCAAGCAATAGAACAAAAAAAATACAATAAATAAGAAACACTACATACATTGTGTAAATTAATTAGTCTTCACTGTGTTAATTATATCTATCTATGATAGATATAATTAACACGTTTATTATGTATAGATTCTATACATATTATAAATATATCATTATTTATTCTCATTAAAGTTACAAAAGTGATTTAGTCGAGAGCAGTGAGAGATGTTCTAGCAGTGTGTTGTGATTAACATGAATGAATATTGGAACGCTTCCCCTTTAAGACCGAAGTCCGGATCTAATACACTGTTACATTGTGTTTCTCTTTCTGCCGTTTACTCGCTCTTAAGACCTAAATCTCTGTGTTTATGAGGATACTTGCAAAGACGGGGATTCTGACACATATAAGTGTGTTTATGTAATTGTTCAAAGTCGGCGGAAAAGAAAAGGCGCTTCTCTCACACAGAAAGAGACGTGCACGCATATAGCTCTGTTGTTTGAGTTTCAAAGGCTTAAAATCGGTTGTTTTAAAACTGCAGTGCTTAAAAACGCGTGACCATGCTACAGATGCAGTCCCTCGTTTAGTAACGAGCTCCTGGTTTTGTGGTCGTTCTGTCTCCTCTTCACGTCCCGTGGTGGGCGGTGTATAAAGATCGCAGTCACTCAATGAAAATGATGAAAAGGTTTTACCGGAAACAATGTATTTTGCGACACCACGATATAAACGATAGAACATAATATGAAACGATAGACTTTTTATTTCGTCCATCCGATATATATCGTCATATCGCACAGCCCTAGCAGGCGGTGACACTTGATCCAAAGCTGCATCATATATCAGAATACAAACGATGCCATGATGTGGCTTAATGCAATCAAAGGCTATATTTTAATTAAATATGTGAGCTGCGAGTTTCAGTTCATTTACACATGAGCAGCTCACGATACGGTGTTTCGGCATCTTAAGGGTTGAATACACTGCATCGACTTTTAAAACCTGAACAGATTTTGAAACACGGTAAGTCATACACTTACCAACTTTATAAATGGTGACGAAGGAAAACTGGGCATCATACACTACACGACCGAGGATCATAAACTACCAGAGTTGTTCCGATCACAATGAACAAACGCAGAAACATGCGCCTTGTTGCTAGGAGATGCATGACAGATGAAAACATATGTGTTCTGAAATCATGTTTGATATCCTCCGACTGGACAGAATAAAGCCTGAAACTAAAAACATGGGATACTGTGACCATCATACACGGACTTGATCAGACGGGAAAATCCAGGCTTTAGTTTAAAGTTTGGAAATTAAGAAATTCTAACCAATTTTACAGTTGCACAAAAAATTATATTGATATATTTTCTAAATACATGTAGTTTAAAAATGTTATTTAACCAAAATTACAATGAAAAAAAATCATAATCAGATTGTTCAACCCTGATAATATAGTTTATTTCATGGTTTATTATAATTTTTATTTGATATAAAAGAAAAATTATAAAAAATATGAAAACGCGACTTAAAATGACAGAATTGACTAAAAACATTTAACTAAAATTAAATTAAAAAAATACACAACTTTTTTTGTATTTTCTAACAAAACTCACAATACAAAAAAAAAAAATAATTGTTAAAATTATGGTAAGATTAATTTTTTTTTTTAGCTTTTTGAATTATTTTTATGTTCTATGCAGATGCACTCTCAAAAAAAAAAAAATTATTCTATGATTCTTAATTAAATATAGCTATTTAACTAAACTGTTGAAAATTCCAGTATGCAAAAAAAAGCTTCTGCATTGTGCTATCTCAGAAAATTCGATTTTATTAATAAATTAATCAATAAGTTAATAATAAAAAATCAGTTTTTTTAACCCAATATCATGCATGCAGCCTACAGCTTTCCTTGAGCTTTCCTGTAGCTCAACTGGTAGAGCATGGCGTTAGCAACGCCAAGATCATGGGTTCGATTCCCAGGGAAAGCAAGAGCTGATAAAATGTAGAAACTGTCACTTGAATGCAATGTAAGTCGCTTTGGATAAAAGCGTCTGCTAAATGCATAAATGTAAATGTAAATGCAGCCCTACTTGATTCCACTGCACTCCTTTGCACAGAAACAAACCAAACTTATACTTGCACTGGTTATGAATTATGATTCTGACACATTTCAGAATGCACCAATACTTGCACAGAGAACATTTCAGCCCATAGACTACAGTGCATTGTCAAAAAGACTCTATTTGTGTGTCAAACTGTTTCAAAACACCCTCATCTGACTAACACCTTCTGAAAACACTCATCTTTTCCATTCCTTATTGTCTTCTAACTGGCAAAGGCAAGCAGGAAAGAAAGAGAAAGAACCAAACAGAAAAACAAGAGAGCAGCCAGCATCAGAAAACTCGACTCCGCCAAGATTGAATGCAAATCAGCTTCCATGCGAATGCCAAACGTCTCCGAGGGGCCCTTTGGAGAAAAGACCCTTTATATGCCAATGCTTTCCATGCGTTCGCCCCGCATCCCACCTAACCTGATGATAGGGACTGAGATCATACATGACAAGCAGCAGGACGACAGAGGACGCATTCAACATATAGATGTGGAAAACAACTACTCACTTGAACGCCATGGCATCGAGCGGCGAATACTGATTCATTAAGAGTCTTTCTGGGGTTCACGTCTTAGGCAGCTGAAGATGGAGCAGAGAGCTCTTCACGGATCTGTGGAGAGGACACAAGGACTTTCACATGAGGAGGGGGAGATATTTGAACTTGCACACACAAAGGCACTGAATACAATCCTAACGTCCTGCTTACTTCACACTTCATGCTATCGCACATAAAATAGTATGCAACACTTTCAAACAGTAGTATGCTGCATTGTCTCATGAACTCTACTCTGAGGTGGTGTCTAGTTATCTTAGAAACATGGTTATTTTGTCATTTAAATGCCATTTCTGTCTACATTTTTGTCAGGCAGATCAAATAACGAGTCTTTAAAGAAATAATAGAGATGGTAATATTACTTCTGGTTCATTCTAGGGATGGGCATTTTAAGCAAAAGTAATATTCGATAATCGCTGGGTATTATTCGATTACTATTCGAAAATCGCTCCCCTCCCGCGCATGCACACGCCCACCCACCCACGCGCACAAACACACACGCGCGCGCACATACACACACACACACACACACACACAGAGAGAGAGAGGGGGAGAGAGACCATCCAGGCTTTCAATCTGTATGATAACAAACTGTTTAGTTAATTAGAGAATAGTCTATCTTAACCCAAGAAAATGAATGGTTGTAAAGTATGATTGCTGAAACATATTAATATAACTTAACCTAATAACGGCATTTATTAACAGAACAGTCCGTCGATTATCAACTGCTCATAAGGCTAGGACATTTCTATTTTAAAAATGAGCATGAACATTCATATTATTAAAAAGAAAATCTTAAATCTGATTAATGCATCAATGAATATTAAGCGTAAAACATATTGCGCGCTAAACAGAATATCATTCTTAAAGCATATAACGCGCTAAAACATTGTGAACCGCCTGAATGACGGCACTTATTATGTGAACATTAATTTTAACGTCTGTCTTCATAACAATAACCTATTTCATATATAAAATGAACATGTTCACATGCTCGGGAAGAAGACGGGAGTGTTGTTCACAATTAGTTCGGTGAACTTTGAATTGAAACAAGGGAAGGAATATAGAGCAGAATATATTCTCAGAATTCCCCGCCTGAGTCTGTGTCTCTCTCTCTCTCTCTCTAGCTGAGCCATTTAAATAGTTCAGTTTTGGTTTTTAATAGCAAATTGGTCATTATTGTGTTTCCTTTCTTTATTAATTTAATTTAGAAATATGATTGGAACATCTAATTTTTGTTAAATTCAAGTTTGAGTTTTTTTTAAAAGCGGCCAGCGCAAGTTTGATCAGTTTATCTTTCTCAAATAAATAACAAAATAATTAACGTCATAATATTTTAAGAATAAAGTCAAAATTACGGTCATAAAATCATGTTACATTGCCTGAAGTTAAAGTTAAAATTACAACTGTATACTCTGCCAAAAAATAATAATAATAAGTGTGGCATCCAACCTGTAATTCTTCACATTTAACACGAAAAACAACACAAATATTTTGCATATAAATATAATATATCAACCAGTGGAATATTACGTTATTATTTCAGCAAAAAAAACAATCATTTGAATGCAGGGAGCTCGTCACGGCTTCATTAATGGGAAACAGGACGTGAAGGCGACGGAGAATCACTCTGTGGAGTGCATCGTTTTGTTAACTTTGGTTTATTATTTTGAGTTGTTTGGGACGCTGTAGCAAACGGCCCTCTCACAATATATTGTTTAACAGGTCTATTGTTCACGCAATCAGGCTGCACGTATCAGAAGTTCCGCTCTCCAGCGTGGTTAGCGCTCACACATAGTGTGTGTGTGTGTGTGTGTATGTGTGCCGCGCCCGAGTGCCGACAGTGCAGTTCGCGCATGTACTGAAAGGAGTTGTCTTTCGCGCCCAAATGCTTTTTAATCGCTTACATTTTTAAACAAACAAGGCTTAAAAACGCATGCAAATGATACAATTTCGTGACCACCTGCAGTGGCCCGATCTGGTAAGTGACAAGTCCGAGCGTCCTTCACGCCATCGGACAGTCTTTATTGTCAAGCCCTGGTAAACCTTTAGAAAATAATCGCACAACCTAATCGATATTCTATAATTAAATAGAATATTCGAATATTCGAAAATCGTGACCCATCCCTAGTTCATTCATCTCACTTGAAATGTAAGGTCAAGTTCAGTGCATTGCATTGTGGGAAACTAGTTCTGTGGTCTTCTTGAGTGCATTTCATTCACTTCAAATGAGTCAGAGCATCAACATTCAGAATGATTCAGTTGGCTTTGATTACTCGTTTGGCTCTACAGATTCAAATCTGACTCCCAAAGAGTGATTCACATCCAAATCCCAAAGAGTGATTAAATCTGACTCCCAAAGAGTGATTCACCAACTCCCAAAGGACAACTCAACTGGACTCACAAGAGCAAATTAATTAACATGACTCTCAAAGAGTTAGGGCTGTCAAAAAAAAAAAAAAAAAAGATTTTCAAATATTCTTCGCATTTTAAATAAAAATCCACATTGGAATGCAAAACGCTGCAGTCGAATTTTAGGTGTACGTCAGGCAGCTTGGCACTCAAAATGCGATGACGAGGTGTCGTTGCATTTTAATGCTTTTTTTTAGCCTGTCCAGGTGAACCCACTTGATGCAGTGCTGCACATTAAAAAAATTGCGGAAAAAGAGAACATCAATGTGGAGATGATGTTGTTTTTCTCAAAAATGAAACCAATCCGTTCACACAGAACGCATATTTATTGCATTTTCTAAAGGGACATCTATCATCGTTGCACTCGCGTCTCACACGAGAGAGCCCAAAGCCATGTAAAATTAATGCAAGTTAAACGTGCATATTATCAGCGTAAACACGAATCTTGCGATCATATGATTAAATGTTAATAAATTAGTGTATCAGCAATGATAAATCTTTGAGTTTAAAGCGGCCCCGACAGAGACACGCTGTTTTGAGCTCTTTTCCTTAATGCATAAATAACATTTCACAGGTATATTCTCCATCTGTAAATGTTAGAAAGCCATGGAAATATTTCCATTTCGCTGTCAGAAGTGCATGAGCTTTTGCTTTGAGATTCTCCGCTAAACTTCACAGACTTGGTTCTGAACGCGAGCCACCGCGCGCATGCGCGTCAAACAGACAGCTCAATGAAATAGGAGCGCAATAACTCTGACTAAAATATACATTTTGCTGAAATGTTTGTAGTTGGACATTTTAAACCTACAAGTGTATTTGTATGATCGCACTAACTGTAAAGTGACTAATGGGGTAATCAAAATAGCCTTTTTACTCAATTAGCCTAGTCTGTGCTTCTGTATTTCTTTTTTTTTTGTGTAAATTTAAAACTTTGCTTTTTTTAGATCGCAATGTTCCAATGTTAGAATGTAATGTGATGTTGTTAACCCTTTTTGCACATTATATATGCATACATGGTTACATTAACTTTATTTATTTAATCCAAATACAAAATACTGAGATACTGTATGTACCGTATACTGCAAATCAGCCAAAAAATACAGATATGAATTTTTGCTCATATTGCCCAGCCCTTATTTGAAGAAATGTGCATTTGGTAATATTTTGGTCGATGCGCCCTCTTGTATCCTCAGGAGAGAAGCCAAAACCTTTTTTCCTAAATTAATTTATGCCTTTTAAATTTGAATATAATAAGAATTTTGATCGTATTTTAGTAAAAAAAATATAATTTTTTTCAGCCAAATTGAAAGCCCTACAAAGAGTGATTCAACCCAACTCACGAGAGCGATTCAAACCGACCCTCAAAGAGAGATTCAACAAGATTCCCAAAGAGCAATTTAACCCGGCACCCAAAGAATGACTTAAATCTGAGTCTCAAAGAGAGATTCAACAAGATTCCCAAAGAGCGATTCAAATCTGGCTATCATGAGCGATTCAACATGACTCCCAAAAAGTGATTCATTCATACTGACTTAATTCGACTCACAAGAGCAATTTAAACCAGCTCTCAAAACCAATACAACCCGACACACAACAGAAATTCAATTTGTACTATAAATTGTATTTATTTACTGAATACTTCACAGCACAACAATATTCTCGCATCATATTTCGTATTACACTTATTTAACCCCCACTCCCAAGAGTAATTCATTTATGAATTACGCATCACTAATTCAGATTCAACACCCATGAGACCCAAAACTTGATTGCTGAAATATCGTCAGTGAAAAGTAACATTGCATTCGTCATTACTAACCTGCTTTTAACAAATATAATAGCCTTTGTACTAAAAAGCAGCAAGCAGCTACACTGAGAAATGTAGTTTAACAGATCCCTTTGTAGACCAATATGTACAAGTGCAAAGCTATTCATAGCAACAACAATGAATTAATATTGTATTATTGTAGATATTATGATTATCACAGTAAATAGAGTAGATTTAGAACTGCTAAAAGGCGCTCGGAGGGAGCGACACGGGGCCGATACACACAACCACGGCTGACTCGCTCTCAATTAGCCTCAGCTGAAGGACAGAGGGGTTTCCGCCAGCTTGGTGGGGGATTCCGTCGCCATGGCAACGGCGGAACCCCGGAGAACAAACAGAACACGTTCAGGAATCCGTTCTCATTAACGACAGGAATATTAGGCACATTCACCAGCACAACGGATGAGCATTTTATCAGCAATATATAGATGAATAGAGACCCTCAAGCAGAGAAACCGAAGAGAAAAAAAACACACGCGATATCTTACAGAGCTTATATTTATGTGTTTTTTCCCCCTCATATCATCACATACATTATGTGTGTTCCTGTGTGGCTCAGTGGTAGAGCATTGCGTCAGCAGTGCAAAAGGTTGTGGGTTCGATTCCCAGGGAACACACATACTAATGAAAATGTATAACCTGAATGCACTTGTAAGTCGCTTTGGATAAAAGCGTCTGCTAAATGCATAAATGTAAATGTATATTGGAACAGATATGAGAGCAACAGGATGATTTTACAAAACAGATTAAAACTGCAGCATGCTGACAGCTTCATAAATGATTCAGCATATCAACATCAAGCCAATAAAAGAGCAATTACACCAGGTACAAGAAGAAAACGTGATCATTACACTACCATTTAAAAGTTTGGCTATTTCTTCATATTTTTCAAAGATGTCTCTTCATTTAATTTATCAAAAATAGAGATTAAAAATGTAATTATTATTACTATTTAAATAACTCATTTCTATGTGGGTATATTTCAAAATCTAATTTATGACAGATTTTTCAGCATCATTACTCCAGTCTTCAGTGTCACGTGATCCTTCTCAAGATGCTTCATATTTTTGTGGAAACTGTGATGCATTTTATTTGACAGGATTCTTTGATGAGTAGTAAGTTCAAAAGAACTGTTTTTATTTAAAATAGAAATCTTTTGTAACATTATAAATATCTTTAATGTCACTTTTGATCAATTTAATGCATCCTTGCTGAAAAAAACATAGATTTATTTAAATAAATAAAACGTTTGTGTGATTTTATTAAGCAGCATATGAAAAATCATAATTCTTATCACTTAGTGAAGTAACAAATACCACCAATGAAAAGCCACTAATGAATTGCATCACTTTGTCTAATTGGTTTTTAATTGGTTCTTGGCGGCTCTAGAGGACGTGTTTAGAGTGTTTTGATGTGGTTTTGTCTCCAGAACGCCTCGAGGCTCGAGTCGGAGACGTCGCTGAAGTCCTCCGGGAGATAAACGTATGGCAGGCGTCTGGCCCACTTCTCCTCATTAGGGTTTACGCCCGTCTGCACTCTGGAACCACAACACAACAGCACATGATGCTAAATATCATGGCATAAATCACGGTTTAACATACAGGTACAAAGAATGGCCATCAGGAATTAATTGAGACGTTTTGACCATTATGCATAAAAGCATTACAGCTCATGTATATGTGTGAAACATGTCTGCTTTGAACCACTGGATTGGAAACAACGCTGGATTTCCATACAGACCCAGATCCTTCTCACCTCAGAACAATGGCAGGCAGCTAATTACCCAAACGTTCATTGATCCCTGCAGGGCTCTCCCAGAATGCATTGGCCACTAAAGGTCAAATGCTTCTTTCCTTCAATACACTGCTTCAGGAATGAGGAGACGCTCAGAAAGGAACAGTTACAGCACGCAAACGTTCCAGTTCTGTGGGTTTCCACAATATGGCCAACGACCCAATTGTTATATTTCCAAAAGTTTCCAATGAGGGTATGAAATTCCTCAACGATTCCAAGAACCTGAGGATATAAATCTGCAAGCAGATGGAAAACACAAGCCATAATCAAATTCTCCCAATCACAAAGGTATTCATTTACCAGGCACCGTTATATTATTCACGTCTAAAACTTGAGATTAAATTCCATTAGGAAGAGATTGCAACCAGGGTTTCTACAAAAAAGCAATTAACTTAAGTGCACAAACTCCATCTAAACAACATGCAAAACCTTCATAAAGCATTTAATGAGCGAACGAGAATATTAAGTTTGATTTTATTCATTAGGATTTGATTGTAACGTGAATGCTTGGCCATGAAATTATTATTGCGGTTTGCAACAATAAGCATGACTATTATGTGAGCAAATCTCTAACCCTAAGTATTAAAGTTCAGCGCATGCTTTGATTCCTCAAATCAAATGTTTTGTTGAGGTTTTTCCATATCAACAGTGCAAACACACACATGCTGCATCTACGATCCCTGTGCACTTTGAAGTCGGACAGATTGGGTCTTGAATGGCACGTGTGTGTGTGCGCTTTGATCTCGGCCCTCTCACTCACTCACACACACACACACCACACACACACACACACACCCCCACACCACACACACACACACACACACACACACACACACACACACACACACACACACACACACACACACACACACACACACACTCAACTGAAGAGAGAAAACGCTGATTGCAGCGGAGGTTTAAATATGCATTTGATCACAGCCGAAGGAAACGTACAGACACATGCCACAGCCGCAATAAACTACATCCTACTAAGACTGAAAAGAGGATTTTACAGACGATACAAGACAGGATCTTCACATTTACTGGTGTTTTTTGAGCAATGCTTGCTTGATGTTAGGGTGTTCCAGGCTCTGTTCAGTTACTAATGTCCTTGATTTGAGGTCTCATGCATGTGTGCAGGATATGCATGTAAATATAATAATCTTCAGTATGAATATTAGTAACAGTGATGCTTGACTTCCAAAAAAACAAGAAACACACAAATCAAAGACTTAAGCAATTAACAGAATCTGTAAAATTCTTAACTAATCTACTGTCTATATGTTACTAAAGTTAGCAATATGCATCCAATAATGTCCAAAAAACAAGAAATATTACTTAAACTGGCCAAATGTCTTCAAACAAACAATCAACAGAACCTTTAAAATGTGCAACTAATCTATTGCTTGCTATTGAAATAGGCAAAATGCATACAAAACATCCAAGAAACATTATTTAAACTCATCAAATGCCTCCAAACATCCAACAGAATCTATAAATGTGCAAGTCTGCAGTTTATCTACTGCCGATGTTAAATTCACAATATGCATCTAATAACATTAACATCCCAAAAAAACATTACTTAAACTCACCAAATGCCTTAAAAGATATAACTAAAAGAACTCAAAAAATCTGCAGGCTCAACTAATCTGTTGCCAATGTGTTAAATTAGCAAAATGCTTCCAATAACATTTAAAAAAAGGCAAGAAACATTAAACTCACCAAATTCCTTCAAATCCAATGAATCTACTGTCTATAAGTTCACAATATGCATCCAATAACACCCCCCAAAACAAAAGGCATTACTTAAACTTACCAGGTGCCAGTAAAGACGCTCTGAACCTCAAAGAAGACGACCACAAAGATGCAAAAAAACAATCGAGAATCATTTCAGAGTCTGCTGGTCTCATACGTGTCTGTTTGCTTCCAGACGTGTGTATAATTTAGAGTAAATCTGCAATTTTCAGGGAGTCATAAAGGTTGATGTTTGTGTCTGGCTCTGGAGGACTGAACTGCAATGAGAAGATATTCAGATTCTCTCTCTCTTCTCTCTCTCTCTCTCTCTCTCTCTCTCTCATCTCTCTCTTCTCGTCTATCTCTCTCTTCTCTCTACTACTCATCTTCTCTCTCTCTCTCTCTCTCTCTCTCTCTCTCTCTCTCTCTCTCTCTCTCTCTCTCTCTCTCTCTCTCTCTCTCTCTCTCTCTCTCTCTCTCTTCTCTCTCTCTCTCTCTCTCTCTCTCTCTCTGATCTCTCTTCGTCCAAACGTCACAGTCGTGCAGAAACGGCTCTCAAATCAAGACGGTTTAACCTCAACGTTCACTCTCAGTCAAAGCGACAATTAAATATGAATGTCAGATGATAACATGCTCACACACACACACACCGTTTGAAGCCTCTGTGACAGGTGCAAAACAATAACGGCAGATCAGCTGGTGCGCTTGCATGCGTGTGTGTGTGTGTGCATCGTCGTGCACACTTAAGACAGCAGAATATAATCAATGCACATGCAGCACAGAGGGGGCTGGGTCAGTGTTTGCTGTGTTTCTATTGTTTACAGGGTCATGGTGTGTCCTCAATGCACTGAGACGGACCGGTCGGCTCTCTAACTAGGGCTGGGCAGAGTTCTGGTTTCAAGCCGATCCACTCTTATCGCATTTCTATCCTAAATTTAACCACTACACAAGGGACGACAACACAGACTCCTGAACAGAACACAAAACTTGAGCTGATCTCACAAACTACTCTGTGTGGATTTAGCAATTAAAATGAGTCTGGAAACACACACAAAAGAAGAGAGAAATTCAGATTAGCAGAGCACAGATATTTCAGAGGTGTTGTGATTAGATCTGCACAATATAATTATCAAACTATTTCATTATTTATATCTGAAGCAGATAAATGCACTCAGTTCAAACGGTATACTTGTTTTCAATGGCAAGTTATAGAAAATAACATTAGAAAATGAATATAAAAGTATCAAAATGTTAAATTATTTTGAGCTCAGTTTTAATCGAAGCATGAAAAGTTTCTACATAATACAGATTTTATTATATATTATATATAATACATAATTTTTTGTATTATGTTAAAAACAAGTTGATAATACAGATTTATAAAATCGGTCATCTACACTTTAAAAATGAAGTAGAATGTAAAAAAAGTTGTAAATAAAATACTATTCCAGTCATTTTATTTCAATGTGATAGTTCCCATTTCTTTGTAATTTCTATAATGGCACATGCCAAGATTTAATAAAATGTAATAAGACTTTTTAATAAACAATAAAAATGTTCATGTTATTTCACAATAGATCATTTGAGGGCATTATGAAAGAAACAGTCTTTGCACTACAAAAGAAACTGCACATGTACATTCGTTTACCTGCGTCTCATCTACACGCCAATCATTTACCAAAGGTAATTTCCCGTCTTTCCTTACACCTGCTGACTCGACTGTATTAATAACTTCTCTCTCTGAAACCGCTGTTCTGGAAGAACGGATACAGATCGTGACTCCTTGTTTTGACTTTAAAGGGAGGTGTACCAGTGAAATTACACCAGTTCTGCAATAAACAAATCCTCACACAATAGACTTTTGACAGAGGAGTGGAAAAGCTACAGATATGTGATGCGTGTCTGAATGAACTGGGAAGTTGTGAATGTGTGAATATGTCTAGCACACTCTTCAAACACACAAACATTACAAAACAGCAAGAAAAAGCCTGTTTTTATTGCAAGTGCAAATATGCATATTAATGTTTTGGTTAACAATGTTGCACTCAACATTCTAGAATGCTGAATAATGTTACAATGTAACACTTCAGAACACAATGGGCCCTAAACAGCCTGAATGACCACGAGTCGGTGTACTAGAGTAGCTGTTGTTTGTGATCGGGTCCCATGTGTCTTTCTGGTAACAACATCACACATGGTTTAACCGTTCGTCACCACCCCAACTGACAAAGTCACGGGATTCTCGTAAAACACAAGCAAAGATACAGATCCTGACAGTTTTCTATCAAATTCTGACATCATATTATGTAAAACAGGATGTTTTCATTCAGAAATGGCTAGCAAGTCATTAAAGAAATGCAAAGTACATTGAATGAAATATTCAATTTTGAATTAGAAAGCCAGAAATAGAAAAGCGTACTCCAATAACCTTTATTTAAGTTATATTCCATGTCTTCTGAAGCACTGTGCATGATCTCTATTCGACATATTTGCATGTAATAGACTAAAGTAAGTGCACATGAGATTTGAGAGCTGTGCTTTGGAATATAGTGCACTTGGAATGGAGCTCACAAGTTAAAAAGGTCAGTGAGAGCGCTGAAAATGATCATGTTCAACTAAATTATGACTGTTTTGGTGCAAGAGACCTTGACGAGCTTCAGGGAGAAAAATAAATGCTACAGAAGTGTAAAAAACAGCCTCACTGACACAAGATGTTTGGTACATGCCCAAGAACACATTCAATGCGCCTTTCTTCTACAGATCTGCTTCTCTTCAAACACTCCCTTCAGAAATATTTCATCTCTGAATTCTTGTTTTACTGCTCAACTCCCCAAACAACACAGAAAACAGTGGCATTAATTAACTCATTAATACAATTCATTGTCCTTTATTGGCATCAATGGTTCCACGAAGAACATTTAACGTCCACAAAAGGTTTTTTTATAGTGGAAAAAGTTTCTTAGTTTATTAAAATGTTCGTCGGATTAAGAATGAAAACAGTTATTTTAAGAAATGTCCACTTAAATGTTCTTTTGGAAACCTAAAACAGTTCTTCTGTGCATCGCTGCAGAAAATAATCTTTCAGAGCACTTATTTTTAAAGAAATAGTTCACCCAAAATGAAAATATATATTTTCTTGAAATTTTGATGTAGATGAGTTTGTTTCTTCGTCAGATTTGGAGAAATGTAGCATTCCATCACTTGCTCAACAATGGATGCTCTGAAGTGAATGGGTGCCGTCAGAACGAGAGTCCAAACAGCTGATAAAACACCACAATAAACTTAACTTCAAACCATTGCTTTAAAAAAAAAACAGGACATAATAAAGATTCTTCCATTGTAAAAGTCCATCTCCTGTTGTCTCTCACAACAAAACCCACCCACATATTTGTGTAGAACTGTTTTGGCTTGTAAACAGTGTTTTATCAGTGCAGATTTCTCTCCTGATTCAGCAGATGACTTTTCACTGAAGGAAGCATTAATATGCATGATGGATTCATATCGCAGACAGAAGCAATGGTTTGAAGTTAAATGTGGATTATTGTGATGTTTTTATCAGCTGTTTGGACTCTCATTCTGACGGCACCCATTCACTGCAGAGCATCCATTGCTGAGCAAGTGATGGAATGCTACATTTCTCCAAACCTGACGAAGAAACAAACTTATTGGATGGACGAGGGTAATAGTTGTTTGAACTATTACTTTGAGAGAGCACAAAGACCAAAATATGTTTCCCTGGAAGCTCTAAATGCAAATAGGGAATAATCATGATCATTTCCCAAGAAAGAATTTGCTGGCATTAGTCATATCTGGTCAAAAACAACACCCATGTACGATAACTCATGGCACGCAAGAGACATCAAGTCAACCCGAAACAATGAGTGCTTTGAGATGCTTCAAAACAGCCGGAATGGCCTTCATCAGCCAATAAATCATTACCTCTGGAATGAGCCTGTGTTAGGAACCTGAGGTTAAAAATGATTCTCTCACATTCTGACTCTCATTAAAAACCAAACTTACCCTATTTATTCCATATACATGTTTCTGGTCTCATTGCAGGTCTGCATATTATTCCATCAACTGACTGGTTGAGCAGATGGACCTCTTTTTCTCAATCACCTCACATAGAGAGGCTTTTTCACCAACCCAATCAAAACATTCGGCCTGCTTTCCATTCAAAGAAAACATCTAGAGTGGTTCAGACTGACTGGTTTGTCAAATCTCTCTGGCTTTAACTAATGCTTTCCACTACACAGACTGCAGATTCACCTCTGACCTCCAATAACCAGGAGCTTCTTCACATGCCAAGAAATACATGGAAACCACAGGATAAGGGTCAATGAAAAATAAGACCTATTAAAGAAAACAAGTCTGTTTCCACAGAATATGAAGCACAACTGCTTTCAGCTTTGATAATAATCAAATGTTTTCAGAAATGTTTCTTGAGCAGCAAATCAGGATATTATTATGGTTTCTGAAGAATCATGTGACGATGAAGACTGGAGTAATGATGCTGGAAATACAGCTGCGCATCACAGGAATAATTTACATTTTAACAGATATTCAAATAAAAACGGTTATTTAAATTGTACAAATATTTCCGTCTATTTTTGGTCAAATAAGTACAGCATTGGTGGACATAAAACATTTAAACATCTCACCAACCTAAGTGTGTATACAGTAATATACAATAATAGCAGCAGATTATACAACTGTAGCTTATGTCATCTATATATAAACACGGTTTCAGGAAAGCTGTTATATGGATATGCATGGCATATGAATTCATAAACGTAAAAAAATGCAAAGCATTACTGATTGTTTGCCTACTTTTACAGTACTATCAATAGAAATGTAAAAGTATTTTACAAATTATATTATTTGAAATAAATCTGACATAAAATTAAATATAAACATTATAGAAGACATACAAAAATTAGATATGTTGCCTTTACAGCAAACTAAAGTTTTGAAAATACATTTAGGCTACACTAAAATGAATGGATAAATAATTGCTACACTTAAATGAAATAAGCTGGTCCAAACAACAGCATTGAATACATACCACAAAACTAATAATTTGAGTTTGCAAGGCATAAACACAGATGCATGACCAACATGATAAACAGTGCCCTGTCAGCTGAACCATGACGCTCTCGCTGGCCTCAGGCCATCGTTATTATTCAGCCCTGTTATCGATTACCAAGTACATGCTGTGTGTTTTCAAGAGAAGAACCAGAAACGACAGCCATCTGAAGAATCTATGACTGCTCTGAGACCCGTGCAGGTGTTGGGGGCAACAACTCTACCCCTTGGTGAGATTACAGGGGTAGTTATTCTCCAGAAAGGTAACAGAATAAGAGAGTCCTCCTATCTGTCCATATTCTCTCCACACTCCTCTGGGAGACGGAGGGATGCTGGAAGAGAGACACAAAGCATGACTGTGTTCGGTTTATAAATCTCAAGAGTGGTACTTTTGTGAAGTGAAGGAACATTAGACGCAGTGGACGGGTCTTTTTCAGCATCCACAATCAGGGTCGGACAGCGGTTAGGACATCGATGTAGGGTTTGGGTCAGATTGCATTTCACTAGCATGCAGAACGCGGTCGAACCCCTGCTATCGCTTCAATTCAAGTCGAAAGATGGTCAATCGCTGCATTGATTTAACGCAGGATGCTACATGCAAAAACATCGGTTTTCACGCATTGGTCAGTGTTGAAATTCTAGTGGAAAGAACATTCAAAATACACTTTTAACTGTTTATTTTTGCACTTGATCTATTTTCAATCTCAAGCTACGAGTTTCAACAGCTCCAAATTTTACAGTTTTATTTCTAGCTATCTATATTCTGTTTACGGCTTTTACTGAAGGGGTTGTTCATTAATATTTGTCTGGTTTTATACAACACTTTATTAAAGTAAAACAGTATTTTCTGATTTATGAGTGATGAAAAGAGAAATAGAAAATCTTCGTAAAACTATTCAATGTTCAGATTTATATTATTAGATTTTGATTATCTACCATTAAATATATGCATATTACTGCATATTTAACTACATATGACATATTTAGACAACATTTGAGAAAATACGTAATACAGAAACTGTTTGTAATTCTTCATGTAATGACTCAACGGAGGAAGTATGGTGATGTAGGTTTCAATGATGAAACGGTCCATTCAGATCTACATTTGGGTCCGTTCACCCAAAAATGAAAGTTCATTATTGAAATGTATCATTGAAAACAGGTGAACTATTCCTTTAACACCAGGTCTGAATCTCGTGGTTTTGTTCTGAAAGGCTGGTTGTGTTGTGTTTATCGACGGGTCACAGGGATATTGGGTCTCTGTCTGACCCAGCGCCAGCTCATCTGGGTTACGTGATTCTATCATGTTGGACCATGAAGGCAGGTCATTGTCAGGCTGTGCATCGACATGAACCTTGTTTAGAAGAACATACACTATATGAGCCATTCATAAGATCATTTCCTCATTAAAAATACCCCGAGGCACTAATTTAACACCAATGAACCCATCGGGGGGGCAGGCGAGTGATGGGATCTGCTCTAATTATTACAGCGCATATCCAGATCAAGGTTACGCACAGAATAAAATACTAGATTACTGCACTGCATTCTATTTAAAAAACAGTATGTGAAACAGCACACAGGCATTTCAGACAGTCGTCACATGACCTCATTACTTGCATGCTTAATGAGAAAATGCACATAATATGCATGTAAATGAATGTAGAGAATGAGCAAACAGCACGCACATCGATCTCAAACGGGTGCTCGACTAAAGAAGTAGAAGCGTATTGAGGAATGCAAAGTCGGCAACACCAAAAGCTCAAAATATCAAAAGATTTATTAGTAAAAACGATCACATAGCGTGTAACGTTTCGAGCACGCAGGCTCTTCATCAGACGAACAACACTGATATACCTCCATACAGGTGATCAAACGGTCACATGACCCAATACAAAACTGTCATAATGATACCCCAACAAATAAACCACAACAGAAACAAGAAACAAGAAACAAACAATGTGTTGTATTACAAATAACACATAAACTAATCAAAATACAATACTCAAATAATTAAACAGCATTGAATAATACCTACATATGTAAATTCAACCAGTAACATCAATGTAATAAACGTAATTAAAATTAATTTACATAAATTAATGTAAAATGCCAAAAAAACTGAAGATTTACTACAAATAATTATATTTGTCTATCTATCGATCTATCATTTTTTCTCTCTCTAAGTTATTTGACTATTAATTTGGTTAACTTACCAATAAATAATAATAATGACTTCTGCTTCTTACATTTTTTTAAGTTTTATTCAACTAACCTTTCTTTTACTTATTACTTCACAAATAAATAATAAAATGATATTTGTAAATAATAATATATTAACAATACTAATTATTATTATTGCTACAATTAATAATAATTGTAATAATTAGGGTTGAAAAGGGGCAGTGCATTTCTGGGAACTTCTGGAAAGTTTGCACAAAAATCTCCCAAATTTTCAGAAAGTTTCTAAAAAATCCTGTAAAGTTTTGGGACATTTACCTAAAACGTTATATTATTTTGCAACTGTAATAATAAATCGAAGGAATTAATCAGTGATGTGAATATCTAGCCCAACGATGACTAGTGCTGATTATAATCAGAAATGCACTTAAGTTACGTGTCAAGTTAATTATTATTATTATTTTAAATAACATTATCATGTTCTTTTCAAACAGATTCACAAAACCATTGCAGTTTTCACACAGTTTCCAGCAAAATACCAAGCAGTCCTGATTTAAAGAATAAATTCTGTCATTTCAGAGGTCAGAGGTTTTAGGCATTAGGGGTCAAGAGGTCATGGACACAGGCGTTTAATGATAACCCTCTACTGACAGCCAACAATTGACGTCAGGCTATATTCCTCCACTTACACCTGCTTCTATTTTAGACAGGCTTCAGACACCTGCTCTGAGATAACCGCTATCTGTTTATCTACAAACAGGTTTAGAAAAACAGGAAGATTCATGCAGGTTAAACAAGAGACAACAAAACATTTCGTTTCTGCATTTAGCTGACATTTAAAGACCTGGCATTTTCTATTTTAGACAACATTTTTAGACTATTGTACATGCAATAATGATGCCAGACTGAGAGACTGCGTGCATGTTTACTACAAATGACTTAATGCATGTCAAATGACATTTAAATTAAACTACAACACACTAACTTTAGCCTAAATGTTGATGTTCATATAGGTTCATGTCCATGTTGTCACCAAATACTTTAGCATTGCTTTCATAGATTTGGCCAAGTTTGAACAACCTGACTACTTCTCAAACAGCAATCGCAGAAAAAGCCTGTTCATAAATGTGGTCTCATTTTCGGACTAGAAGTCTCTTTTGTTGTTCAGATGAAAAGTCTGGGATAATTTATGCCAGTTTGACTGCAGACCTCCACATGACCCTTAAATGCCAGACTCACATAAAACACACAACTAATCAAACAGTACGAGCCAGGCAGGTTAACCAAGTTAACAGTGTTTGAATTAACTCATGCAAACAGTTAAAGGAACGAGAGAAGACAGCAGAGTCGCTGTCACAGCCAATGAGCGTTTGTACTTTAAACCAAGCGAACATTTCCCTTTTGTTCGGTGGTTTCTGAACCAAATATAAAGTAACACTGAATAAAGCATCAACCAAACGCGTTCAAACAGCCGTGGAGAGTAAAACGGACGCGTGTTGTCGTGTAAAGGAGGAATAAACCTGCGGTAAACGATCCAGGCGCGGAGGAACAAGTGCAGCTCAAAGTCCCCAAACCTCTCGAGACCAGAGTCCATAGAAACCGGAGAAAAACAGTCGCCAAACCCCGAAAACAAACACTCACCCGGCGGCGTCAAGGGTTCCGCTCCTCCGCGCTCCGGTTAAACGGTTAGAGTTTAACGAGTTTGTGAGAGAGAGCTGATGCCGTGACCTGTTTCTCGCTCTCAGCAATGGTGTGTGTGTGTGTGTGTGAGAAGAGAGAGAGAGAGAGAGAGAGAGAGAGAGAGAGCAACAGGCGTGAGATGCGTACAAACGACACGATATACGTTTTATATTTATTTTATTTTATTTAGTGATATAATAATTTTATAAATAACCCTTTTTGAATTAAAAATGTTTAAAATAATTGTTTTAGAAAAACATTATTTTTTATGAAAGTATAACTGAAGAATACAATGTACATTTACGCTTTTATACATCAAGCGATTCATCTTAAAGAGGCAAACAGTCACCGGAAGTACTCGTAAAAGCAAGTTTCAAGCATCGTTCACATAAGTACAAGCTGGACAGGAAAATATTAAAGAAAAGAGAAAAAAATTCTCAATGTGACACCATATGTTAGAACAAAATAGGAATAATCTAAATATGATTTAATATTTAATTATCTATTTTATGTAGTTTATGGAAATTGTTAAATAGAGTGAATAAATAGTAAATAGAGTGAAAGATTCAATGACTCATTGCTAATGGCTGTCACTTGTTTTGTTCAATCTCACACTGTGGATTGTTCTTGTCAGACTGTACGAACGTGATGATAATGTCACACTGTGGGATCTCAGTTATCATTATGTCATACTGTACAACAGTCAAGACGAGTTAAAAACGGGTGCGTGCAAGAAAAGTTTTATGTTATCAACCCATACATGTTCAGTAGCTGCGTTGCACGCGAGACCGAAATGTTGGCTATCATGAAAAGTATGTGAACGGTGGTAATACCGGTGTATTTAAGAAGAATAGTGTATGCAGCTCTACACACACTGTAAATGTCTGATAAATTGCATTAATATTCTCCTGCAAAGTATTATATTTATATGTTAATAAGACTTATTAACATAACATAACATGTAAGAGTTAATAGATTGTAGTTCTACAGTGTCTCCTCGTCTGTGCTTTTATTTTGAAAAGAGCGCCGTTTTCTTCTAATGTTTTTTTTGTGACGCTAAACTTCCTGCTACACTCTCTTCACAATGTGGTGCTCGCGCGTCGTCGGAAAAATGGTAAAACTTGTAAACACGTTATTTATTTATCGTTTTCATCATTTTTGAATCTTGTAAAGAAAGAGTTTACACTGTGGTTTACTTTATTATTTTTGTATTGTTCGTACATGTTATTTCTAAGAGTTCTGAACTGTGAGAGTGTGTCGAGCTAGAGAGAGAGAGAGCATGCTAGATGATGGTGGAAACACTTTGATTAGCGCCCTTGGAGAGCGGAATGAGGTATGAAGGAAAATGTGCAAAATGTGTGTATTATTATCAGAAGGGATTTTGTTTACGGAAAGAGATGTCATTACTTCATTTCTTTATGGGTTAATTGCACATGTCATCAATATAAAAACAATATATTCTTCTGTGAACAATCATAATGCATTGTAAGTCATTTAAAATGATGTGCATGTGCAAAAAGCATGTGATATTTTATTTATCATAAAGGCTTAAAAACACATTTCATTTCATATTTCATATTGGTTATTAGTTAAAATGATTTGTATTGGGTGTAAACATGATTAATATGTGAACGTGATTTATATGCAAATTATTTGTGAAGCTACATAGAAGCATTTTGTATTTTTCTATTTTATTCTGTAGTTTTCACGGTGTTCATGGTACTGTGCTGCATGGTGCTCGTTGAGAGGAAGAAATAAATCGACACCCGTTTGAAACTCTCTGCGTCTTGATCAATAAATCCGAGGGGCCGCTACACACACACACACACATGAAAACACGCCGCAACCAGTGTTTATATAGAAAAGACAACATATCAGATGAATGACGGGAGCGCCGGAGTTTATGGCTGATAGAATAATTATCTAGCACTAATTCTGCTCATAGCTCGTCTTGAAAAACGGACACAGTTTGACATTCGTCGTAGGAGATGTTAACTGCAGGATAGTGTGTCAAATCTTCTGACACTGCCAGAGTTTCATTTGATCGCAACAGCCATTAATCGTCTGTCGGTGAACATGTCAAACCAGCGATCAAAGACGACAGATTTTAGCCGAGGGTTATAGGAATCTTTTAGGATTTTCTAAATTTGTCTCAGACGACCAAATCGTGGCCAAAATCGCACAGTGTGAGCCGGGCTTGAATCAGCGTTTTTGAGCAAAGCGGTTGAGTGAATGATTCAGTAATACACTTGTTGCCACCTACTGGTGTAACTGTGAAATCTACAGCAAGTGGCTCGGAAAAATACATTCATACACAGACAGAAACGTATTATTTGTATTTTATTCTTACGTATATTTATATATATTCTCTTGTGTTATGTTTCATTTTTTTTGCACTGTCCATTGAGCGGACCTGTCCTGATTTACATTTCACTGCTGATTATATTCTGTATAATTGAGTATGTGACGAATAAAAGAACCTTGAACCTTGTTTCAAATGTAAAAAAAAAAAATCCAGCACTGACATTGACAGGATTTACTATATGTATAAATGTATATAATTAAATAATGGTTTAAGACATAGACCGAGCCAGGCAAAGACGGTCTCTGTTATCATCTGCAAAAACATCCTTCGCTGAAAATAGTGTTTTATAAACATGTCAAAATGAATTATGAAACGCCTCATTATAAACTTAAATGTGTATAAACTGCTGCCTTCATATCAGAAGCTGTTTATATAAGTCATGAATGAATGCACTTGACTTACAGATTTATCCTAATTATTACTTATCTGTATCTGGAAAATATACAATATAGAGAGAGTAAATATGGATTTACTGAGGATACAGAGTAAATCATGTAAAGTTATTGCACCTGTAGGGTCATCGTGTTTATGTAACATGCATTTAAAAGCTAACCTGTGCTCATAATATTACATAACCTCAGTATACATAACCACTGTAACCTAGATCTGCAGCTCGTGTCCGTGTTCTCCCTTTTCTGTCTCAACTTCTGGGCCTCGACATTACTGTGGATATTTATAAGTAATAAAAAGAGGAAAAAGAAACATTTGTATCTTCGCAAGCAAGCTGGAAGAAGAGAAATGAAAGGCCCTTTGTCAAAAGGTCAAAGGTTATGTGACATTTTCTACCCATGGAGGAGTGAATCAAAAACATGAGTGTAGAGGACAGAGCAAGCGTTGTCTTTTTCCTCCACATTGCCAGGCAAAAGAAACATTCTTCATTTGCATTATTATTATAAATATATATATATATATGCCATGGGCTCTTTTAAAAAGTGAATTCTCATAACCCGTGTGACCCGTGCTGTTATCCATCACATCTTCCTCTGGTGACTGGATATTCAGCTTTGATGATCCATGTAACCGTTTCAGTCTGTGTTCATGACTTGTTTTCACAGTGACCCTTTAAACCTCTTTATCTGTTACACCCTGATCGCCCGAGCTGGAGGAATGTTTCTGAGAGTGATTTGAGGTAATGTCACTCCTCTGTAGTTCAGCGTGTGCTGGTGTAGCACAGAGAGCATGTTTCTGAGAGTGATTTGAGGTAATGACACTCCTCTGTAGTTCAGCGTGTGCTGGTGTAGCACAGAGAGCATGTTTCTGAGAGTGATTTGAGGTAATGACACTCCTCACACAGAGCTGATCACTCCTCTGTAGTTCAGCGTGTGCTGGTGTAGCACAGAGAGCATGTTTCTGAGAGTGATTTGAGGTAATGACACTCCTCACACAGAGCTGATCACTCCTCTGTAGTTCAGCGTGTGCTGGTGTAGCACAGATAGCATGTTTCTGATTGTGATTTGAGGTAATGACACTCCTCTGTAGTTCAGCGTGTGCTGGTGTAGCACAGAGAGCATGTTCGTGAGAGTGATTTGAGGTGACACCTCACACAGAGCTGATACTCCTCTGTAGTTCAGCGTGTGCTGGTGTAGCACAGAGAGCATGTTTCTGAGAGTGATTTGAGGTAATGTCACTCCTCACACAGAGCTGATCACTCCTCTGTAGTTCAGCGTGTGCTGGTGTAGCACAGAGAGCATGTTCGTGAGAGTGATTTGAGGTAATGACGCTCCTCTGTAGTTCAGCGTGTGCTGGTGTAGCACAGAGAGCATGTTCGTGAGAGTGATTTGAGGTAATGACGCTCCTCTGTAGTTCAGCGTGTGCTGGTGTAGCACAGAGAGCATGTTCGTGAGAGTGATTTGAGGTAATGACACTCCTCACACAGAGCTGATCACTCCTCTGTAGTTCAGCGTGTGCTGGTGTAGCACAGATAGCATGTTTCTGAGAGTGATTGAGGATGAACTCAAGAGCGAACTCCTCTGTAGTTCAGCGTGTGCTGGTGTAGCACAGAGAGCATGTTTCTGAGAGATGAGATGATTGAGAGTAGATGACACTCCTCTGTAGTTCAGCGTGTGCTGGTGTAGCACAGAGAGCATGTTTCTGAGAGTGATTTGAGGAATGAATGAGCGACTCCTCTGTAGTTCAGCGTGTGCTGGTGTAGCACAGAGAGCATGTTTCTGAGAGTGATTTGAGGTAATGACACAAAGCATACCTCTGTAGTTCAGCGTGTGCTGGTGTAGCACAGAGAGCATGTTTCTGAGAGTGATTTGAGGATGACATAAGAGAGCGAACTCCTCTGTAGTTCAGCGTGTGCTGGTGTAGCACAGAGAGCATGTTCGTGAGAGTGATTTGAGAGATCAGATGACACTCCTCTGTAGTTCAGCGTGTGCTGGTGTAGCACAGAGAGCATGTTTCTGAGAGTGATTTGAGGTAATGACGCTCCTCACACAGAGCTGATCACTCCTCTGTAGTTCAGCGTGTGCTGGTGTAGCACAGATAGCATGTTTCTGAGAGTGAGTTGAGGTAATGACACTCTTCACACAGAGCTGATCAATCCTCTGTAGTTCAGCGTGTGCTGGTGTAGCACAGAGAGCATGTTTCTGAGAGTGATTTGAGGTAATGACATCTACACAGATTATCACACACAGAGCTGATCACATCCTCTGTAGTTCAGCGTGTGCTGGTGTAGCACAGAGAGCATGTTTCTGAGAGTGATTTGAGGTAATGACACTCTTCACACAGAGCTGATCACTCCTCTGTAGTTCAGCGTGTGCTGGTGTAGCACAGAGAGCATGTTTCTGAGAGTGATTTGAGGTAATGACACTCTTCACACAGAGCTGATCACTCCTCTGTAGTTCAGCGTGTGCTGGTGTAGCACAGAGAGCATGTTTCTGAGAGTGATTTGAGAAGAATTACAACTGATCACTCCTCTGTAGTTCAGCGTGTGCTGGTGTAGCACAGAGAGCATGTTTCTGAGAGTGATTTGAGGTATGAATGACTGATCTCCTCTGTAGTTCAGCGTGTGCTGGTGTAGCACAGAGAGCATGTTCTGAGAGCTGTACGTCACGCTCTGAGTGCTGTCTGTGATGCTGATCAGTTACTGATCGTAAACGTACATGTGCTGCGTTCAGAATGGGAGGCATTTTATCATCAGATCTGACCTATGCACGTATGAACTACAGGAATCAGATCAACGTTTTAAAGTTTTAATGTTAAATGTTATAATAATAATGATGTATTATTATTATTATGCTGTGTATCGAGGATGTTGTGAGCTGTTTTTCAGCAAGAACAAATTGAAAGACAGAGAAGAGAGAGAGAGAGAGACAAAGAAAGAGAGAGAGAGAGAGAGAGAGAGAGAGAGAGAGAGAGAAGAGAGAGAGAGAGAGAGAGAGAGAGAGAGAGAGAGAGAGAGAGAACAGAGAGAGAGAGAGAGAGAGAGAGAGAGAGAGAGAAGAGAGAGAGAAAGAAAGAGAGAGAGAGAGAGAGAGAGAGAGAGAGAGAGACGAGAAACAGAGAGAGAGAGAGAGAGAGAGAGAGAGAGAGAGAGAGAGAGAGAGCAGAGAAGAGAGAGAGAGAGCAGAAACAGAGAGAGAGAGAGAGAGAGAGAAGAGAAACAGAGAGAGAGAGAGAGAGAGAGAGAGACAGAGAAACAGAGAGAGAGAGAGAGAGAGGAGAGAGAGAGAGAGAGAGAGAGAGAGAGAGAGAGAGAGAGAGAGAGAGAGAGAAGAGAGAGAGAGAGAGAGAGAGAGGCAGAGAGAGAGAGAGAGAGAGAGAGAGAGAGAGAGAGAGAAGAGAGAGAGAAGAGAGAGAGAGAGAGAGAGAGAGAGAGAGAGAGAGAGAGAGAGAGAGAGAGAGAGATAGACAGAGAGACAGACAGAGACAGAGGCGCTGCATCTAGTTTCAGTGTAACATTCCTGCAGGATTAAACTGTCCTTGAGTCAGTCATGAACAGATTCAAACCTGCATCTCATTACAGAATAACACAGCACACGTCAACACAGTCCCGGACCGGTCCAATAACAGTACAGGAGTCTCAGTCTAGTTCGTATTTCAACTCTAACAGCATGCGAGATGTTAGGAGCTTGTGCTCCATCTAGTGTCGAAGCATCGGACAGGGTTATCTAGTATTTACATCATATTCATTTGAACATATTGTCTTTTCTTTAGACACCTTTTACAAATAAGAAGCAAGTCTCTAGCTCTTTTTTTAGGTGTTATATAGAACTATTATTATTATAGTGTATTATTATGGTGTTCTTGTGGTGTTCCTGTGGCTCAGTGGTTAGAGCATTGAGTTAGCAGTGCAAAGGGCATGGGTTCAATTCCCAGGGAAACACATACTGACAAAAAATTATAACCTGAATGCACTGTAAGTCGCTTTAGATAAAAGCGTCTGCTAAATGTAAATTTATACAGCTTTTATATATTACATTTTAAATGAGATAATTTGTGTTCATTAGAAAATATTTGTATCTTTCACAGATTTTTTCTAGATATTTTCTGATGTGTTATATATTACTATTATTATATATAATATATTTATATTGATATCATTACCAGATGATCGTTTTATAGTACTCATATTCACCACTAGAGGTCATAATATAACACATTTTAATACCCACTTTTTTTGCAATTCAAACTGGTTTTGTGTAATTGATTAGTTTCATATACTTCAGATTACATATCATGATTAATCTGCGTTATTATTTGATGTGGTCCAGAATATCAGTTTATAGGGTGAATTCAGGTAAAGTAAATTCAACAGTGAAACGTGTAATTTATACACCCAGAGGTATCAGAAAAATAAATAAGCAGACACTCTGTAGAGTCTTATAATGAATCTCTTTAATAGCAGTACATCTGGATCCAAACCGAATCCACCTCAGTTTCCGTTCACACTGTACATGGCACTTTTTTCTCTCTTTTCAAAATAAAATCAGATATATCAGAGACATTTGGCCAGTGACGTCACAGACACCTTGACAAAATGACGCATGCTAGATCCACAACCAATCAAAACCCATTTCAGAACGACATCACACGCTCACAATAATTATACATTCATCTTTCAAATCAGGAAATAAACTCATGACGAAAGCACAACCGACAAAATCACTGCAACACAAAGTCTCAATATGCACATGCACGGGTGTATTTAACCACAAGATATCACGCTTCATTTGTATTTTTCAGATAGGCCACTTGAATTTGTTCAGAAATTAATATAAAACAGTTCAAAAAAACTTTGAATTTATTCCTCCCATGAACTCAATTTGTTCAAACTTGTAGAAAAAAATACCTGTATGACACTGAATCCTCTTGTTAGCTCAAATAACACCCCCCAAAATCCCACAACCTGCCCAAATAAACATCTATAGACAGAAAATAATGTAAGATATCAACACATACACGTGAGAAGACGTTTGCATACACATCTGACAATGACAAATAATGTTTCAACTCAACAGGCAACACTTTACAACATTTAGACGTGTACAGCAAACATTGTCGCCTATAAGTTCAAAACAAGTTTATCTTTACTTTCTCGCCACACACACAATATCATTAAATTAGGCCAGAAACATATCTATACACAAGTACGTGAACATAGACTCTATCTGGAATGTCTCAGCAGACTAGTGTACTTGTGTGGAGCATGTTTCTGGTGTTTAGTGTACTTCAGTGCATGTAGACAGCAGCAGCAGGACTTGTACGTCATCAAGATCAGACCAGGCTGAATGGCTTTTATTATTTTCTACGATGCGGCCGTATCATATGGAAGCCTGTTTCCACCACTGAATTAAAAAAAGGTAATTGCGACTTTTTATTTTGCAATTCTGACTTCTGAATTGCACGATATAAAGTCAGAATTGCGGGATATAAACGTGCAATTACAATAAAGAAGGTCAGAATTGTGAGATATAAACTCACAATTATGAAAAATGTCTGAATTGCATTATATAAACTGACAAATTACAAAGTCAGATTTGCAAGAAAAAAATAACACAATTTCAATAACAGTCAAACTCACAACTGTGAGAAAAAGTCAGAATTACGAGAGAAAAATCTGAATTGTGTGATGTAAACTTTTTTCAGAATTGCATGATATAAGCTCACAATTACTAGAAAAGGTCAGAATTGCAAGATAAACTTGCACTTGCAAGAAATATAGTCAGAATTGCGAGAAAAAGAATCAGAATTGTGAGATGTAAATTCAGAATTTCAGAATTTTTCTCAGAATTGCATGATATAAACTTGCAATTATGAGAAAATAGTCAGAATTATGAGACAGAAACTCGCAATTACGAGAAATTAAGTCATAATTGTGAGATATAAACTTGCACTTCTGACTTTTTCTCTCATAATTGTGATATAAACTCACAATTGCAACTTATTATGTCAGAATTATGGGATATAAACTAACAATTGTGAGAAAAAGACAATTACGAGAAAAACATGCAATTTTGAAAAAAAGTTTTTTTGTGAGTTTATATCTCTCAAATTTTTACAAATTTTTTCAATTTTCATTTTCAGTCAAACTCACAACCGTGAGAAAAAGTCAGAATTTCGAGAAAAAAAAATCAGAATTGCGAATTTTTTTTTTTTGAATTTCATTACAGTCACAATTGTGAGATACAAACTAACAACTGTGAGGAAAAGTCAGAAATGCGATAAAAAATCTGAATTGCGAGATGTAAACTTTTTCTCAGAATTGCGTGATATAAACTCGCAATTACGAGAAGTCAAAATTGCAAAATAAACGTAGAATAAAATTACTAAATCAGATTTGCGAGACAAAAATCAGAATTGCAATAAATTCACAATTGTGAGATATAAACTCAGAACTGTGAGAAAGTCAGAATTGCGATAAAAAAACTGAATTTTAAGATGTGAACTTGCGACTGTGAGAAAAAGTCAGAATTACGAGATATAAACTCAGAATTTATGACTTTTTCTCAGAATTGCATGATATAGACTCCCAATTAGCCCACCAGAAAAAAGTCAGATTTATGAGACAAAATCAGAAATGCAAGATAAACTTCTGACTTTTTCTCTCATAATTGTGATATAAACTCACAATTGTAACTTATTAAGTCAGAATTACGGGATATAAACTAACAATTATGAGAAAAAGACAATTGCGAGAAAAACGTTACATTTTATATCTCTCAATTTTGAATTCATTTATTGAAATGACAAGTTATAACGTTAGAATTATGGTATATAAACTCTCTTGAAACAAATAAAATCATAATTGCAAGATATAAACTCGCAATTTAGACTTTTTTCTCGCAATTCTGATTTTATAACTTTCCTTTTTTTTTAAAGTCATAATTGTCAGATAAAAATTTTTTTTTCATTGGCGTAAACAAGCTTCCACAATAGCTTCCAGTGGAATGAGATGAAACGGCGAAACACAACATATTTCCTCCTACAGGAGCAGTAGAGCCTTCCAGAAATCGGACACGCGCTCAGTTCTGCTGCACGATGGATCGCTACAACCTACGAGAAGCCGACGGCTTTAGAGGAAGCAAAGGCCATTCAGTTTTCAGGGGAAGAGTTTGCACATGGACGCGTAGCAGCTAGAACTAGGGTTATCAAGACATCTTTAACCCTTAAACCGAGAGAGACCAACACCAAATGAAGTCCGTTTCGGCTACACCGAGGACAAAGTTCACAAAGGCAAGAATGAAGTCGAAGCGTGTCGTGTTCTTCTGCTAGCTAAATCATTAGAAACAGCAGAAAATGTAAACTGGAGAAGCGTTATCGCCTTGTTTAAGAAACGTTTCGGTGGAAGTCACCGGAGAATCGGAACTACGCTAACAAGAAAAGCTGTTATCGCTAATGTCTACATCTCGAAATGGCCTTTTTTACTCTCGCTTGAGTTTAAAAGCATCGTGTGAAGAAAATTAAAGTGTTTTAATTTTAAAATTAATAAAAAAACATCACCTGAATTTTTTTTGTGTGTGTGTTCGGCTAAAAATATACATATAAAATAATACAAATGTAAATAAATATCTGAATAATAAATAAATAAATAGTTTTAAATAATAATTCTGCCCACCCAGATTAGGTCAAAAACTCACAGTCCAAAAAGATTTCAACAGTTTTGTCTAACATCATAACATTTGATTTACTGTAAAGGCATCAGAATCTAGTTTTAATCTAACCTGGGCAAGTCAGAAGAGATTAAACCTCTTTAAATGAATAAATAAAGCAAACATGTCGTAGTCGCCTCCACCTGCACCCTGAGCGTGTCCTGCGTGTTTCCGAGGCGACTCAGGGTCAGAGGTCACAGGTGTGGGGGGGTCACATCAGGACGTTGGAGCGGGTGTCGGGGAGCCGTAGACCCACCAGGCCTCCGATGACCAGCACAGACGACGCCAGCAGGATCGGGATGGATTTCGTGATTCCCACCAACGACCCGAATATTAGATTCCCGAAGACCGCGGCCAGCTTACACATGGCATTACAGAAGCCAAAGCCAGTCCCTCTGCAGCAGACAGACACAACAGTGTTAGCAGTACGAGCAGCTTTCTAGAAACGTTGTAGAAAGCTTTGACTTCTAGAAGCTGATCATTTCAGCTACAGCCAAACTACACTTTAGATAAAGTTGTTATCTATTTATGGGGCACGTTATTTTAAATTATATAATTATCAGACTCAGTGGCGTTTTTTGGCAGGGGCGGCATTTTTTCATGACACGTGGGGGGCGGCACAAGCATTAAAAAATAAAAAGTGTAATATGTGGGGGGGGGGGGGGGGGGGGGGAGCAGTTCACCTCTCCCAAATGGAGCGGACCAGGTGGGGGGGGGGGATCCACTTAGATGGCTAAAGTCAGTCACACCTTAACTTTCTTCCAAATAACGCACATTTCATTCATAATATTAAAACACAGGCCAATAATTTGCACGTTTTAGTTTTTTCTGAATTGTGTGAAATGGCTAATAAAAATAGGTAATACAAAACGATTGTGTGGAGGTGAATTGGTTTAGTCTTGACTTCTGGTCGTGAGTGACAGTGTGGGAGCCTAGACCTTTCACTCATGCAGAGCGTGACACACACACACACACACACACACACACACGCGCGCGCGCGCGCGCACACACACACACGCACCGGCACACACACGCGCGCACCCACACACACACACATGCGCACACCCACACACACGCACACACACACACACACGCACACACGCGCGCGCGCACATACACACGCACACCCACGCACACCCACACACACGCACACACACGCACACGCGTGCACACACCCGCGCACACGCACACACGCGCGCACCCACACACACACACATGCGCACACCCACACACACGCACACACACACACACACACACACACACGCACACGCACACGCGCGCGCGCGCACATACATACATACGCACACCAGAGGTCTGCTACCCGACCCGAACCCGCGGGTCCCGAAATACTGTCGGGTTTCGGGTCGGGTTTCGGGTTAATGTTTAATGGATAGCTTCGGGCTCGGGTCGGGTCGGGTTTGTAGCTAAACCAAAACTATATGCAGAGGCTTCGTTGCTTTCATAGACGCACGCACACACATATCAGAGATCACGCACAAACAGCACGGAAACTTTTATTAGTAAAATAGCTTCGACAGGCTACTGACTCGCAAGTCACAACATTATATTTATCTGCAATGAGGCGGCAAAATCGCTGTTTTTGAAGTAACTAAGCCTCATTGCTTGTAGAGAGAGACGCGCAGACGCAGGTTCACATGCACGCGCAACTTTCCTCGGTCTCTCTCTCTCTCTCTCTCTCTCTCTCTCAAATAAATTATTAATTCATTCAAACAAATACAATCTTATTTAAGATCTTATGTCTGATTTAAAGTAGACAGAATGCTAACGAGCCTTAACTGACAAAAAATGACCATAATTTGCACGGTCATCATCTTGTCCATACAAAATTCATAAACTCGGCAGAATGTATGCGACCGCTGCACCTGATGTTCACAAACTTTCATAACTGGTAAATGTTTGTGAAATGGCAGAGCCTTGATTAATCTGTTTCTTTGCATGCAATCGTGAAATGCAACCTTTTTCCTTTTTTTTTTTTTTGTTATTCGTTGTGGGGGGGGGGGGGGGGGGATTTCGGGTCGGGTTCGGGCTCTAAATTTAATTGTGCCGCTCGGGTCGGGTCGGGTCGGGTCGGGTCAGACGATCTCGGGTACGGGCCGGGTTCGGGCTTCAGTTTTGAGCCCGTGCAGACCTCTAACGCACACCCACACCCACACACATGCGCACACGCGCGCACACCCCCGCGCACACGCACGCACGCACGCACGCACACACACACACACACACACACACACACACACACACACACACACACACACACACATGCGCGCACACACACACACACACACACACACACACACACACACACACGCGCGCGCGCGCGCACATACACACGCACACACACACACACACACACGCACGCACACGCACACACACACACACACACACACACACACAGAATGTAAACGTTATGATCAGCATTAACCGCAGCTGAAGATCAGCTCTATGTGTTTATTTTGCACAAACATTAGGATTATTACATTGTATGTTTTGTAGGATTTTATGTTAATGGGATGACAGCATTAATACACATTTATATTAAACACAACTCCTCAAAAAAAGGTCAAATAAACTATAAATAATAAAGTATAAATCATACAAATTATTAAATGAAGTAAATATAACCTATATTGTTTTTATATGATTCTAATATATGTAATTACGTCAAAAACAGCAGTATTCATCTACATTAAAGGCAGTTTAGGGAGATCTAGGAATGACAGAATAATTATTTAAATAAAAAGGTGAAATACAAATATAAAAAAAAAATGTAAAGCAAATTTTTAAAAGCTAATAACAACTTTCATTATTTTTATTTCAATGTAATTTTAGTTGATTTTGTTATGTGCTTTTCTCCCCCCAATATTACTAAGTTTTTTTTGCTTAATCATTTTTAATTCAGTTGTAGTTTATTTTTTAAAGTGTATTTTCCATGTGCATCGAGTAAAGTTGATACGAGTCAAGTGAAAGCATCTTGTGATCTGTTTATGAGTGATTGCATGTGTTTATGTGTCCATGTACCTAATGCTGGTGGGATACAGTTCGGCCGTCACCACGTCCAGTGAGTTCCAGGCCGATATACTGAGTCCGTTATAAAGGCAGAGCATTGCTATCATCATGGACTCACTGGTGCCGAACCACAGAAAGAAACAACTGATGCCGGACAACACCATAGAGCCGCCTGAACACAAAAACACAGTCAACAATATAACATCAGACGAGTTTACTTCATTTAGTATTTGGTGCAGTGACTGACCTAACATGCTCAGACGGCCCACTTTATCCATGAGGAGGGCGGAGACTATGTTGCCTGGCAACACGGCTAGTGTTCCAAGGAAGTTGATGAAATACACCCAGTACGCGCTGTAGTCGTCATCAAACGTCATCTGACAGCCGGTCTTGTTGTGCGCAAACGTGGAGTTGATCACAGAGGAACTGATGAATTTTGAGTCATCGATATCTGAACGAGACAGACGGGAGACGGTGAGTTACGTGACAGATGCTCAACTTAATCCATTCAAAACATTGTATTTCTTTAAAAAAATATTTCAAACCTACAGCAACAAAAAAACTAAGTGCTGTACAATTAAGACAGAACACAACAGATAGCTATATAGACAGTCAGACAGATACACATTTCTGTACTGCCCCCCTCTGGTCACAGTTTGAACTACAGTCTATGTCTCTCACACAGGAGGGTCTTTACATTTAAATTTATGCATTTAGCAGACGCTTTTATCCAAAGCGACTTACAGTGCATTCAGGTTATACAGTTTTTTTCAGTAAGTGTGCTCCCTGGGAATCGAACCCACAACCTTTGCGCTGCTAACGCAATGCTCTACCACTGAGCCACAGGAACACTTTAGGGAGTTTAACCTCTGAAAACCTATTAGTGAGTTTGAGCGTGTGCAGCAGATCTCCAGCTCTCTCACGCTTTCACTCGCAACTCATTTCCAGCTCATTTCATTTCTGTAGCAGCTCTGAAACCGCTTCATTAGAGACATGAACTCAATTTCCCATGAGGCCTCTACATACTCTCTCTCTCTCTCTCTCTCTCTCTCTCTCTGCCGTCTGTTTTTGTTTTGCTGAGTTGTGGAAGTGTGTAAGGTGGCTTTTCCTGAATCAGCCAGACCCCGAAATGACCCGACCACTGCGCTGTGTGCTCACACCCACACGCACGCGCACGCACACCCACACGCACACGCACACCCACACCCACACCCACCCACACCCACACCCACACACACACACAGTGAACACACACACACACACACACACAGTGAACACACACACAGTGAACACACACACACACACACACAGTGAACACACACACAGTGAACACACACACACACACACACACACACACACACACACACACACCACACACACACACACACACACACACACACAACACACACACACACACAGTGAACACACACACACAGTGAACACACACACACACACACACACACACCCACACAGTGAACACACAGACACACAGTGAACACACACACAGCAGTGAACAGACACACACACAGTGAACACACACACACAGTGAACAGACACACACACAGTGAAACACACACACACAGTGAACACACACACACAGTGAAACACACACACAGTGAACACACAGACACACAGTGAACACAGACACACAGTGAACACACACACACAGTGTGAACACACACACACAGTGAACACACACACACACACACACACACAGTGAACACACACACACACACACACACACAGTGAACACACAGACACACAGTGAACACACACACACACACACACACACACACAGTGAACACCACACAGACACACAGTGACACACACACAACACACACACACAGTGAACACACAGACACACAGTGAACACACCACACACAGTGTGAACACACACACACAGTGAACACACACACACACAGTGAACACACACACACAGTGAACACACACACACACAGTGAACACACACACACACAGTGAACACACACACACACACACACACAGTGAACACACAGACACACAGTGAACACACACACACAGTGAACACACACACACAGTGAACACACACACACACACACACACACACACACACACAGACACACAGTGAACACACACACACACACACACACACACACAGTGAACACACAGACACACAGTGAACACACACACACACACACACACACACACACACACACAAACACACACACACACAGTGAACACACACACCATGAACACACACCCGGAGCAGTGGGCAGCCATTTATGCTGCGGCTCCCGGGGAGCAGTTGGGGGTCTCACCTCAGTCGTGGTATTGAAGGTGGAGAGTGCTGTACATTCACTGAACATCCCCCACAATCCGACCCTTTAACCATTAGGCCACGACTTCCCCTCTCTGATTGCGGAGGTCGTAATCAGAGACTTATGCATGTGTAGAAGTCTGTGTAGTTTTCACATTTTTGCTGATCTAATTGTTAAATTCGGCTTCACTATCCATAATCCTGAAGAGAGATCCACTGAAAGTTACTGTTACCATAGAAACAAGAATAATTTTATTCAAATTCAAATTCTCTATTCAAATTCAATCTCTATTTAAGAATATTCTGATATTAGTAAAAGTTCAATGTTGTGAGCTTGTTTGAGGCTGTTGATGTTTATGTGTGTGTGTGTGTGTGTGTGTGTGTGTGTGTGTGTGTGTGTTCACTGTGTGTGTGTGTGTGTGTGTGTGTGTGTGTTCACTGTGTGTGTGTGTTCACTGCTAGTGTGTGTGTGTGTGCACTTTGGATGGGTTAAATGCAGAGCACAAATTCCGAGTAGGGGTCACCATACTTGGTCGTATGTCACGTCACTTTTGTAAAAAACATTTAGACTTTTTTGTCTTGCAATGTTTATACTTGTCTTTGGCTAAAATGATTTGCTCCATATATATAATGCATGTCACTGACTGAACCCTTGAGCTCATAATGTTCTCATGCTTGAGGGCTTCTGGGTAAAATCATTGTTCTACTGTTATTGTGGCTATTTCAGGTCTTCTTTGTATAATCGGTGCCCTCGGCTTTTATCTTTCATCCTGCTTTTCATCTGCTTGTCTTTTTGCCTTCAAATGCATATAAATTAGAATCAGTTTCAACTTCAAAGTCTGTGGTTTCTCGTCGCTGGTGAGCTGAAGTCAGATATTTAAACATCAAACATCTCACTGTGAGTCAGAGAAGCTCTCGCTAACATCACTGATACCTACAGATCTCACACTGAGCCGACTACAACACAGAGCCTTTCCCTTCTTTTCTCTTTGCTTTTCTCTTGCTAAGATGGAAGAATGGGTTAGAGTTTCATGCCCCAAATAATTAAGATCCCACTGTCCAGTGTCTATGGGCCAGTCACACTATACAGACTCCCCAGGACAGGAGCCAATCAGAGTGCACTGAGTTTCCATCAGCCAATTAACTTCTGCCCTCTCGAACACACAGACAGCCATTAACAGAAGCTGAACAGGCCTGAACCTTTCACACGGTTAATGAGAGCAGCGGTGGACAGCCAAAGACCGGGGGAAATATATACTTTATTATTCAAGAACTCTTTATTATTCAAGAATTCACTACACGTGGAAAGCAACATTTCACTTTTTTAATTGTATTTATTCATTTAATTCAAATTTTAAAATTACATATGTACACATCAACATTCTAACATTATTTAATATTTACTTGTATTTTATTCAAATAAAAAATTACACACACAGACACAGACACAGACACACACACACACACACACACACACGGACACAGACACAGACACAGACACAGACACAGA
>CM049834.1:26724327-26727585 GCA_027422435.1 Schizopygopsis pylzovi
GATTGAGAGGAAGAAAAACTGTGTCTACTGATTGGAACGAGGCAGAATAGAATAGAGTAGAATAGAATAGAATCATGATATGACCAAGGCAGCAACACACGAGACACACAAACAGCACCGGTGATCACAACACACAGGACAACAGGCGCACACACACACACACACAACATTGAGAGCCAAACAGCACACACACACACATGAGACACAGACACAGACACAGACACAGACACACATGCACTACGGACACACCACACTCAAACACCACACGGACACACACACACACACACACACACACACACACACACAGAGAGACACACACACGGAGACACACACACGGAGACACACACACACACACAACACACACACACACACACACACACACACACACACGACACACACACACATGGAGATACAGACACACACACACACACACATGGAGACACAGACACAGACACAGACACACACACACACCACACACACACACACACACACAACACACACACACACACACACACACACACACACACACACAGAGTCAAACTAATGCATAAAGTGCTAATAAAACACCTGCGTATAATGGGATCTGATTTCATTTCATCACAGCATTAGGCAATGCAAAGGCAGCAGAACATTTGGTGCATCTGAGTCCCAGCTGGACATTTAGTGTGACTTATTCATCTTAAACGAGAGGCGTTTATGCAAACAGTTTCACGTTTCTATCTGAAAATCTTTTTCTGTGCACAATATCAGCACTGAGATTTTGCTCTAAGGCCAAACTGGAGTAATGATGCTGAAAATGCAGCTTTAATCTCAGAAATAAATGGCATTTTCACGTATATTCACATAGAAAACAGTTACTTTAAATTGTGATAATATTTCACAATATTACGGTTTGTACTGGTGCACTTGGTGAGCAGAAGCGACTCAAAAACACTCAATAATCTTACTGACCTCAAACTCTCAAGCAGTAATGTAATAGGCTAAGATGTGAGGATAAGAGACGGATGTGTGGGATCTACAGGAGATCTGAGGGTGTGTTCACTCACTCCGTGCAGTTCATGCTTGATCCTGAACAAGACTTTGACCGCAGGGTTTGCCGACTCCGACTGCATCTCCACCAGCTCATCCAGATGCTTGGGGATCTTTATACGGTTCACCTGCAGGGGAGACGGAGAGACTTCACGTTACCAGCACAGTTTGAGCCAGTGGGGTCAAGAGGTCAAGCTGGTGACCCCTGCTGCTTGTGTGTGTGTGTGTGTGTGTGTGTGTGACTCACAGTAAAGACTTTCTCCGGCTCTCCGCGCGCACGCATGTTTGTGTCATGAATCTGTTTGAGAACCATCCACGCCTCGTCATGCTTTCCCATCTGGAGATGAGAGAAAACACTAATAAAGTCAAGTCAAGCTTCTTTATACAGCACTTCTCACGATACACATTGCTTCAAAGCAGCTTTACAGAAAATCATGCACTTAATGTTTATAATATCTTTATATCTCATAGTCACATTCATCAGATTAGAGCTGGATTATAATATAGTTACATTTTGTGATGATATAAACAATCAACGATTTAAACTATATAAACAATTTGCAATCACATGAATAAGTTACATTCTAAAATATATTCAAATAGACATCAATTATTTTAAAATGTAATCATTTTTTACTTTTTAAAACCAACAAAATTATCAAAACACTAACTAAAATTAATAGAAAAATCTATATAAAATGTAACTAAAATATAAAAATAATAAAAAAATATATATAATAAAAAAATACAAATAATATAACACACACACACACACACACACACACACACACACACACACACACACACACACACACACACACACACACACACACACACACACACACACACTTACACACAGGTACAAGCGTGGACTCTGCATGAAGACGCCACGCCGCGCGACGCAAGGCCGCCAACACCACAAACACCGCCAGCGTGGAACTGATACGCTAACCCATGCTGAAACTCCAGCCTGTACACCACAACACACACGCAGCATGAACCACACACGCAACACACAAGCACAGCCACACACCACAACACACACACACACACACACACACACACACACACACACACACACACTTGTTTTTTTGCTTTACGGGGACTTTCCAAGGCATAAGGTTTTTAACTGTACAAGCTTATATGCTATTGCCCACACCTACCCACACCACACCGAAAATCCTAAAATTCACTTTTCCTTGTAATACCTATTTCCATGTCATTATAAATTTTGTGTCCTCATAAACCATAAATTCACATAACCACAAGCACAATGACGCAACACAGCAGCAGCACACAACGCACACACACTACACACACACACAAACACACACCACACACAGACACACCACAGACACATCACAACAGACCACACACAATTTACAAACAACAACCCAACACCATCTACACAATCATTCACACACTTTGACCAAACACCACACTACTACATAAACATCACAGAACATACTTTCTCACACAAAACACATCACACAACACAATGAACATCGCACGTTAAACAACGAAAACATTCACAAATCAAACTGCATTAATAATGATGAAAATTCATTTTTGATCACAGGAATAAATTACATTTGACAATATATTCACATGGAAAACAGCTATTTTAAATTGTAATAACATTTCACAATATTACTGTTTTTACTGTATTTTTCATCAAATACATGCAGCCTTGGCGAGCAGAAGAGACTTCTTTCAGAAACATTACAACTCTTAGTGACCCCAACCTGTTGAATGATAGAAATGATAACCGCAAACATTCACCTACAGAATGTATTTTTTCATTTGCTTTTGCCCAAAACCACTTACTGATGATGTAAACCTATTTTTGAGCGGAAAGATGAGCTTGTTCTGTGTCACACATGCCATTCAAATGTAACCTGTTGTTTGAAAAATATGGAGATTCAAAAATGATTTATGTACAATTTACAGGCACAAAACATCTATGACAAAAAAAGTAAAGTGGCATTACTGGTAAAATGATGATATCAGAATATTGTATTACTTTGATGTACAGTTTGAATGATAATTCATAATTATGTACCATAGTATTTACATGATATTCTGATATATTTCAAAAAATTAAATGGTGATACCATTAAATGCGGTTCAGTTTCCACAAAAGACTTTGAGAAGCCTCTGCGACTGAATTTCACAGTGAATAAGTTTGTGTGTGTTTGTGTGTGTGTGTGTGTGTGTGAAGAGGAGTCG
>CM049834.1:26727685-26762685 GCA_027422435.1 Schizopygopsis pylzovi
CTATAAAACTTACAAATCTGAATTATTCCAAACATTTGACTGCTAGTATTTCTATTTGTATTAAACTTCAGCATCAAATCACATGTGTTGTTGAACAGATGTTACTTCACAAAGCAGTCAGATTCAGTTTTCACCCGGGGGGGGCAATAAAAGCAAGAAAGAAACCATCTGGAAAACCATTCTTTCAAAACAGAAAGGTGACAAAAAATACATTTTCTTCATAAAAACTAAAAATCTCCTGTTCATATTGATTACTGTAAAACATCCCACATCTGAACTTGCTTTCTTTAGTCTCTCTGAAGAATGTGAAGTATTTAATCTCACATGACGGTCTTAACTAGCCGGGTTAAACATCTCCGACTTCCTCACACGCCTCGAGGTCCACAGGCTTTGAGCTTATGTAATATTATCATCGGTCACATGCTGTAATCCACGCTAAACCAATCTAAAGCGGATGCCGTTCCGCTCGGCAGAATCGAGGAACATGTGTCTGATTCCCGGTAATCTGGAGCGTGTCCTGCTGGACTAATGGAGGTCTTGTGGTCTCCTTCATGGGTCTCATGACTGAACCAGGCTCTCGGCCAGAGTCAAACACATGACAAGCTCCACAGGCCTGACTGAATCCAGTGTGGAATACCATAACAAGCCTTTTTACGGGAAATGGAAGTGTACGTTGGTGAATTTCCCTTGGGTTTCTATCTGAGAAGAAAGGGTTGGAATCGATTATATTTCAGCTGAGGCCAGGAACTTCAAACGTCAGGGAAATATGATTCATAACAAAACAAATCAGTGTCTAAACCCGAATCGTTCATACTATATAACATGCATTATGCATTTACAGAATACATAGTGTGATTTTACAAGTCATGTCTTTGAAGATAAATAACTTCCTGTGTGTTTTGGACAGTTTGAGTCAAATTGAAACTCATGAATTGAAAGGAAGCCAATTTTTTTTTTTTTTTTTTTTTACCCACACTACAATTATTTTTTTAATGTATTTTTTGTCTTGTTTTCATTTTAAATATCAAAACAATCTTAAATCAGATACATTTATATGAGATTCAAAATTATTTATCAAATTAAGTCTTGTTTCTGTGGAATCCATGATACATTTTGTTTCATGATTCTTTGATGAATAGAAAGTTCAATATTTATTTATTTTTGTAACATTATATATTTCTTCATGGTCACTTTTTTATTAATTTAATGCATCCTTGCTGAATTAAAGTGTTCATTTATTTTTTATTTTTGTTTAATTTTACTTACCCCAATTACGTCATGATTGTCATGATTATGTCATGATATCCACCAAATATTAAGAAGCAAAGGCAGATTTCACCAGTGATAAATAATCAGTATATTATTATGATTTCTGAAGATCATGTGACACTGAAGACTGGAGTAATGATGCTGAAAATACAGCTTTGATCACAGAAATAAATTACAGTTTACAATATATTCACATACATCACAGTTATTTTAAATTAAAAAAATATTTCACAATATTACTGTTTTTTCACCAAATAAATGCAGCCTTGATGATCAGACTTCTTTAAAAACGTTACAAAATATATTTTTTTATTAAAGTTTCCTAAAAAATATACCACAATTATGTCGGTTTTTGCTTAAAATAAAAACAAATATCTGTAACTCAAAGAGAATTTTTCGTACCCCATTTTTCATAATTAATTTTGATACATTTCTCTGAAGACAAGACTTAAGACTATATACTTGTACTGGAAAACAAGACAAAAATACTGAGTAAGAAGATGTATTTTTTAGGAACTTTAGGGAGGATATGTGACAATGAAACGAGCCATTGATCTGTATTCAATCTATATGATTCAATATGATCTATATGATTGAATATGATTCTATATGATCAATATAATTAAATAAGATTCTATATGATCTATATGATTGAATATGATTCTATATGATCTATATGATTCAATATGATCTATATGATTGAATATGATTCTATATGATCTATATGATTCAATATGATCTATATGATTCAATATGATTCAATATGATCTATATGATTCAATATGATTTATATGATCTATATGATTCAATATGATTCTATATGATCTATATGATTCAATATGATCTATATGATTCAATATGATCTATATGATTCAATATGATCTATATGATTCAATATGATCTATATGATTCAATATGATCTATATGATTCAATATGATCTATATGATCAATATAATTAAATATGATTCTATATGATCTATATGATTCAATATGATCTATATGATTCAATATGATTTAATATGATCTATATGATTCAATATGATCTATATGATTCAATATGATTCAATATGATCTATATGATTCAATATGATTTATATGATTCAATATGATTCGATATGATCTATATGATTCGATATGATTCAATATGATTTATATGATTCAATATGATTCAATATGATCTATATGATTCAATATGATTCAATATGATTCAATATGATCTATATCATTGGTCTCAAACTCAATTCCTGGAGGGCCACAGCTCTGCACAGTTTAGCTCCAACCAGCTCCAAATCACAACTGATTGGACGTTTCTAGTAATCCTGAAGACCTTGATTACTGATTAGCCGGATCAGGGGTGTTTGATTAGGGTTGGAGCTAAATTGTGCAGAGCTGTAATCCTCCAGGAATTGAGTTTGAGACCAATGATCTATATGATTCAATATGATCTATATGATTCAATATAATTTATATGATTCAATATGATCTAAATGATTCAATATGATCTATATGATTCAATATGATCTATATGATCTATATGATGACTATGCTGGAAGGTCTGAAGAAGAGATAAACGGACATGAACAGCTCTTGATGTTTGAATCACGATGTCAGGAAGTGAATTTGCAGAGGTTAGGACACCGTGTGCTGTAGAAACCGTTGCTATAATCAGGATTCATGACTAATCAGATCATGTTCCCTTCATTGCCAGCAGTGTGTGAGTCATGTTCACATGAACCCTTCAATGAGTCAGTCAGACGGACAGTGAGAAGGGATGTGCACCTTGTGTTTTCTCTGTGTGAGAGGTGGAGAAATACAGAGAGAGATGAATACTAAATCTTTACGATCTGTCTAAATAATAAAGGACTGAATGATTCTGACAAAACAGAAGTTTATTCTGCCAAAGAACTGCCCACTTAGACTAAAAAAAACTAATCATTTTTATTTGTAATGATATTTTGTTACATATATTATTTTGTATTTATATTTATTAATATAATAAATATTATTAATATAATTTTATCAGTACCATATGCATGATTTTTCATATATTTATATTTTTACTCATTTATTAATATGCATATTGCATTGATTTTATATATATATATATATATGCTGTTTTTATATATTTACATTATATTAATATATTTGTGTGTATGTATGCATGCATGTACTGTTTTTCATACATAATATAAATTATAAATAATAAAAAATACAATATATTCTAATTGGTCATAAACTTTCGACAGCTTTTACCTATATTAATTTTTCAGATATTTATATTTATTCATTTTATATGAAAGAACAGAATGGATTATGATGTCATATATATATATATACTCACATCAGCTATAACATAATTGATTAATTAACATGCCTATCCATCCATGCATTCACTTGCCCACATCTTCTTCAGCTTGACATATACGTTTAAATCACCAAACCTCCATCCACCGATTCACCTTCATCCATCTGTAACATCCATCTATCCCTCTTTCTTCTCCTTCAGCTCAGTCACAGTGGATCAGATGAAGAGAGTTCACCCAGACCTGTCAGATAAAACATGGAAAGTGTCAGGAATATTTCATGGAGGGGCACTAATGCTTTGCTGTTGATATGCATGCGTAATCTTAATGGCAAAACTAATGAGGTGGTATTGTGGTCTATTGCATTATATCATAGACAGACTCCTCTTTCTCCAGTTAGCAGAGCTTAGTTGAATAAAGTGACCTGGTTTCTGAGCTTCAGTCACATGGGAGTGATGCACAGCTAATGGCACAACTGCTATGAATGATACCGAGCACTGATCACAACATTTCCACGATGCACACTAGAATCTGTGCATGTATTAGTTAGGCGAAATGCCTAATAATGTGTTCCTGTGGTAGAGCATTGCATCAGCAGCGCAAAAGGTTGTGGGTTCAATTCCCAGAGAACACACATACTAAACATGCATAACCTGAATGCACGGCTAAATGCATAAATGTAAATGCAACTTTACAAAAATAGTGTGTGCGAGTATAAGCACTCTTTAAATAAACAGCAGCTGTCAAAAATATTAAAATGAGTTGAATGATTTCATATCATAATTTTAATATTATATCATGATGATATAATATCAACAAGTGTCAATTAATCTGAGTGATTTAAAAAATATATATATATATATATATGTGGGAAAAACACTGCCTAAAACATGAGACAAAAATAAAACATAAATGTGTTGCATTTGATACATTTCTTATTTATTATACATCATCTTAGTAAATTATGTCATCATGACCACAACCTTGAAGTGAATATTTGACATGAAAATAGCAGGTTTCAGTTTTTGAAATTAAAGAATAATTGTGTTTGTGTCATCAATTTGGAGCTCGTGGTCATGTGTGATTAATGAGTCACATGCACACGCTCTCCACTAGAGGTCAACCGGAAGAGGAAACGGGTCACTCTTTTCTGTCGGTTTAGCAGTTATGGATTCTCCCACTTTCACTAATGCAATGCTTTTTTCTTAATCGGTGTATAATTTGACAAATAAACCTGCATTCATATTGGCACATATCTTTTAAAACTCATATAGCCTCATATAAATCAGATCAGTCTAAAACAATATCAAAAATCATAGTATGTGGTTCCTAAACGATCTTAACACAAAGCAAAAAGGAAACGGTCAACGCAAATCTATTTTAGCAAACCAAATTTAGATTTCTTCATTTGTAGTGTTTACTAAAAAGTGAGTCATCACTTTCACACTTTCAGTATTGCTCATATTAGCGCTAAACACCCTAGCAACCAAACAACACACTTAACCACATACACCTCATGGCACCTTAGCAACTAGCAAAGGCCTGAAAACTATCCACAATATCATAGATTTTAGGTTCTGTAAGTACAAGTCAATTTTCCTGAGTGGTAAATGTAAAAAATATATAGACTGAACCTGCAATTAGATGAAAATAGGCTGCATTCACGTGATGTTTTTTTGCCAACCGTTAACGTTACCGTGATGATTAACGTTACTCAGCGCTATTTAACACTTAACCAATCAATATCTGTTAAAAAAAACGCACTCACACTAATATAACCACATAGTGATACATAATTCATTTTACATGAATTATTTTAGAGTGTTATCAATATTTTTCACCCAAATGCTGCCACATCCAAAAGCTGAGTGCATTTTGAAGGCGTTTTTAAAACTCTTTCAAACTGTCAATCATTTCTACAGAAGGGCGGGGCGAAAACGAGGCGTCGGTGACGTCATACATTAGCCAGCGCCCCTTGAGCTGAAGGAGAGCGGCGGCAAGCGCGCGCCTCTGCTGGCGAGAATGACGTTGGCGTACGCCACCTTCATAAATTGAGAAAAAAATTGAAATGCGGAATAATTTTTGTTTTTTATTTTCCGCCCCCCCCCCGAGTCAATCGTGAATATTTGTTGTTGTGTGAGTGAGGAGAATCTCTTTTGGCAGCTGATGTTGATTTAGAGGGCGGGGTTTTTTGAGAGAGAGAGAGAGAGAGGGTAAGATAGAGCAAGGGGGCGGGTGTCTCTCGCTCTCGCCTCGCGCAGCCTCAGACGCTCGTGAAATCAACACAAGGACGGTTTGCTTCAACATCTATCGCTTACTTTTCTGAATTTTCTGGATAAACAACACCGTAATCGATGCGAGGCCTTCTAACGGACATTCACCGCTGATATTACGCCCGCGTTTTTTCTGTTTTTGTCGTTTTTCCACCTCAGTTCGTTGGATTCGTTATGAATTCCAGCCCGCTTCCTAACGGCAGACTCTTACCGGATAGCCAGAGCTGGAACTCCTCCGGTTCCGACGAGGATCTGGACGTCGAACCGGGTCCCGGGCCGCACGGAGGGGTGGCGGAATTCGGCGGGGTGCTCAGTAAGGTGGGTTACGATCCAGAATAATGCCTCCCGGACTGGGAAAGCGTGTGTTTGTGTGTGTGTTTCCTCCTGATCCGATGTAAACAAACGTCAGACGGTTGGATGAATGTCACGGAGCTTGTCCAAAATCGTTATCGCAAACAGTAACCTTAATTATGCCGATTTTAGTTAAGATATTTAGCATGATTTGCTTGACAATTAAACCATTGTCAACGTTACCTATGACCGTAATATGCTCAATGTTTTACTTCTGATCTGTTCCTCATTACTGCCCGGACGCTTGGGATTTCTTAATTAAATTAAGCACTAATCAAACGCAGTACTACAAATGCTTAACAGTTTAAATAATATATGTGACACTGGAGCACAAAAGCAGTCATAAGTAGCAAGCTTTTTTACCCTTATTACTGGTTTGCTCGTATTTTGATTATATTTTCCATGGTGATTTCCAGTGCATGGTGACCATATGCTGCTCTTTAGAGAGCAAGCCCCAAGGTTATGCTAACCAAAACAGTTTTTTTTTAATATTTTGTGATACATACTTATATATGATGCATGGATATCTTTCTATATATGCATATGTAATTCAGAAGGGGGCAGCAGGTTCTGGCAGAAGCTGGGGTTAGTCGGGGTTACTAGAGTTCATCTTCTCGTCTTTTCTTCCTGATGGGATTAAAGGAGAAAACCTCTCCTAATGACTCAGACAGCTGATCATCTGTTTTTGTGATGAGAGGAGCATATTCCATAAGAGATTAGTGTATTGTTCCACATGCAATGACTTAAACCCTTTCCCATTTAAACTCTATCTATACCCTACATTTCACTTTTGATTATACCCTGTATAATTTATCATGTGACAAATAAAGAAACCTTGAACCTTGAACCTTGTATTAAAGACCACAATCAATAGTTTTATTGAACCGTGCATCATATGTTTGTCATAAGTCATCAGTATGGCTGTGCACACTCTTAGATACAGCTTTTTGTTTTCTTATAACAGTTTTGTTTCTCTACAGTGGACTAACTACATTCACGGATGGCAAGACCGCTGGGTCGTGATGAAGAACAACACCTTGAGTTACTATAAATCTCAGGACGAGCGCGAGTATGGCTGCCGCGGTTCCCTCTGCCTCAGCAAGGCTGTCATCACAGTGAGTATCCTTCCAGACAGCCGTGGGAATTTCAGAGCTGAGCCAAAATTACAATGATGTGTGCATTCAAAACGAAGATTGTCATGCTGCGAGCTTCAGAACTGTAGTTGAATGGAAATACATGGGATGCATGATGTTTGACTGACAATATAGACATTTTTTGATTATCAGTTGATTAGGCGGATAATATAATGCCTAATTTTTCACAATTCTAATTCTTGAATGCCAAATTCAGGACGGTAAATCAGCATATTATTTGGCATATTGTGCATTGTAATGTTTTAATACCTGATTAGACACAAGGCATGTGATTTCACATTGTAACGAAGTTGATATGTACAGGCGGGAACCGGCGAACATTCAATACATTTAATAATATAAACAAACAATGAAAAGCGGCAGCCTCACGGACGATGCCGCACACAAAACACAAACTAAAATGCCAGGCCTGGTCTCTCTCGTTTCCACTGTTGTCACTCCTCATTTAATTCCGAAGCTCCTCCGTGGGACTCAGACGTGAGTGTGCAGGTGTCGTTCATTACCAATTACTCCACCGGCCTCGCTCCGTTCCCACGGCTCTCGGCCCCGCCCCACTCGTCACACACATCAATAACAAAAAAATGTTTTTGCATAATCTAGTGAATTTAATGCATTATTGAAACTTCACTGATTGTTTTGGGCTGTCATATTGTTTATTACATATTTATTGAATGATAAAGCTTCTCTCTAAGTTATAAACAAACATTCTTCCGATGATGTCAATATAATGTTTGTTCTATTGTAAAGTTATCTGCTATTTAACAACAATCTGAAAACATAATTTATACATCGCTCATTGTTTTTCTGAAACATTTTAGTTGGACGTTCAGGGAACGTAATACTTGTTGTTCAGGGAACATTAAAAAGTAACATTCTCATAATGATTGTTTAATGGGAATGTCAGCGAAGTCTTAGTTTAAATGTTCTTTTTTAAAGCTGGGTTTGTATTGCTGCATCTCTAGAAATTAGATTTGGTATGATGGTTGTGCTTCATCTAAAACGATTATCGCTGAGGCAGTGGATGTGCTGAGAGCTCTTTTTATGGTGGATAAAATGGAGAAAAGAGATTGACGGAGGACAGACACGATCCTTTGCCGCAGGCAGCCGGCCAAGCACAGACAGACTGTGGCCTACCCCCCCCCCCCCCATTCATGCTAAAAACCCCCCCATGCACCTGCAGAAGCAGTTAGCAGTGAACTTTGCTTTAATATTTGACTCCAACTGAGTAGTGACAAATACTATTGAATGTATACTGTATCTATAGGAGCTCAGGTAATGAATGTACACTGCTCAGATTATGGGTCGATTGCTTATGATCTGACAAACAGAATGAAATGAGAATTCCCTGCATTGCGTTGAAGATTAACTCATGACCACACACAGATTTCAACATGTGCTATACACACACTCTGCCCGTATTGTCTTGCGTCACCACTGAAAATGAGGAAACAGGGCGAAGGTTGTGTTGTTATGGAGACCACTGGAGAGGTACAAGTCCTTATGGTGACCCTGTTACCACCGGTCCTTCAATGATTAAACCCAAACCCTTACTGAAGACACCGGGAAAGGAACATACAAGCATTTTCTGAGTTGTTTTAGATGTAAGAACATGTATAGAGTAAATACATGAAGTGAAGTCTGAAATAATCGGGCTTGATGATGGAATGGTTTTGTAGGTTTGTGATTGTACACAGCCTGCGCTCAGGTAGTTCATGTTTAAAGCTGCAGGTCGCTGCTGTGTGTTCGACATTATAATTGGATGCTTTGCATTTTGGCTTTGAGCGAGAGAAAAATGGCTCCTTTGTTTCAAGACTTGAGAGTGACTCTTTTCCAGCTGTGTATTTGTTGAACTCCAACCTTTATGGGTAATCATAAATATTAGCTTTGGTATTAAACGCAAGCGTGTGGTAGAAATGAGATGTTTAGGGTCCAAAATTAACTTTTACACCCGCCAGTGGTGAGTGAATTGGCAGAATTTATTAGTAAAAAATATTCTCTACTTTTAAAGCCTGTTTGCCATTTGGTTTATTATTTTTGGTTGTTATTTCCTTGCATATTAGTGTTATGCACTGTAGGTCACTGTGTGCATATATAAGCCATTTCTCTGTATCCGTTCAGAGTTTTTTTGTTCATAATATTTTATTTGGCTTAATGCAAGGATTAGTTTTGTACTCTTTGCATTGAATCACGTGTTGCTTACATCAGTGAGAGTTTGAGACTAACGGTTGGATTTCAACAATGTACTAGTTCCTCATAAATTTACCACAGTTTAAATAGTTTTTACTCACTTTGGCACGTGGTTACTATTTATTTTGCACCTTGATCACTGGATGAGTTTGGGACTTTTTGTGTGTAATCTCAAAAAGAGGGCAAAAACAGACACATTTTTTCATTTATAGTGCATCTAAACGTATTTATCTTTCTCTCAGAATGCCGTTCTGGAATACGAAGCAGCTTTATTCAGATTTATCCAGCACACACACGGCACAAAAACAGGTTATTGTGTCATTCTGCTCTTCCTGCCTGCGATTACGCTGTACTCACATGACTCACACATACTTAAACCACACACAAACAGGCCCACCCTAAAATCAGACTGGCTTAACCCTTGCAGACACAAGAGGATTACACGTCCATGTGAAGGCCTGATTCAAACCCAGAACGCCTCATTCTGCGTCCTTATAAAACTGGGTCTCGCTGGATCAGTGCTCAGATCGGGAACCGTGTTAATTGTGCTTTTTGTGAGACGCTCGGGCTGTTGAATTGGACTTGATTAGATTTGTGAATGTCAGATCTCATGAGATGGAGACGGATTGTGAAAGATCAATCAGTGTGATGACAAAAACAATTTCACACACACTCAGTCGGACTTAATCGTTCTGTCAGCAACACTTAACGAATCCAGTGTGCTGTTTTACCAATGCCTGATTTCACATTGAAACTCAAGAAATACTTTCCTATTGCTCATTAGTGAACAAACTTGTATTAACTAAATAAAGGGGTAACATTTTTACTAACATTTACATTTTTATAATTGCCTTATTAATTATATCTGTGCTGTCTTTTAGGTCAAATACTTCAATTTAACCAATTACTTCAGTCAGTCAGAATACGATGGTTATAATGCTCAAAAATACTTCAAATCTGATGCAGCCTGAGCAGATCCAAAAGCAGTACTGCAATCAACCCTTTACATTCATTTCTTATTTTCACTTTAATCACAACACCCGTAAAAGATTTAGTTGTGTTGGACTTTAGTTTTTTTTTGCACCTTAATCTTGAGTTTTGGGGGCATTTTTGTCCCAAGCATATGGTATTTTGTTAAATTTAGCGTGCAACTTGTCTTGCACGTTTATGTTATAAGGTCATTCCATGTCAAATCAACCAAATATCCCTGGGGTCTTCCCCGGCATACATTTTCTGATTTTGTTAATATTTTTTTCTAAAGGATGACAAAATGCTAATTTTCAGACGAGATTTTGGAGCTAAACTACAGGGGGTGCAAAAAGGACTTTAGCAAATGGCAGCATCATTATTTTATTTTGACACAAAGATTGGTAGGTCTATTAGTGAAATCTGTAGACCTGAGTAGTCTTTGATGCATTATATGCCAATGGTGACCGTTCAAAAATGGTCAAAAGCACCACTAGAGTTTTTTCACCCCCAAAGTTAGATTTCTTCTTACTTGGGAAGCATTAAAAGATATTGCCATAGCCTTTTCAGCCAAGGGCCTATAGGCACTATAGACATTTTGACTTGAGCAAATAAGCAACAATATAGTAACATGCTAAAAAGCCATAAGCAATTCCATGGACATCACCCTACAATTGTGTTCGCAGGTATTTTAGGTGCTTTTTCTGTGTTCGGTTCACAGTGTTTTGAGTTGGATCTGTTATCAATGGCTGTGTTCAAAAACATCAATACAGCAGCCACGCCACACAGCTTTCAGCACTCAGTGCATTGAACTTGATAACTTGAGGTTTTACCCTCACGTGAGCTGGAATTCTCTCGTCCTCTTGCTCTCCAAAAGCGTGGCTCATAAACATGCAGTTTTTCTTTGAGCTTCGCTGGACCTGGACTATGTCATGATCTGACAGGAGAAGAGGGGAAGTTCTCTCAGTCTCTTGGTTTGTCAGGGATATGGGGAAGGACACAAAGGTACAGGTTATTTTGGGGCAGGGCGGGTCATTGCAAACGCCGCCGTGAGATCTAAAGTGCAGCGCTTAGCTCATGTCAGGACAGGCAAAGATCTTAATTGATCTGAGCTTGCAGAAGAAGAAGATACATGCAGTAGAGGAAAGGCCAGTGCTTGGCTTGCACCATTCTTACCATTTGTTGATCATGTTCTTGGGGCTTTATTTGAACTTATACATTTGTTGCTCCAAAATAAAAAAATCGCTTTTTTTTTTTTGTTGTTGTTGTTTTTTTGGGGCCAGTAAAAATATTGATAGAGCAGAACAATCCTGAATGTTGAGCCCTGGAAGGTAGTTGGATGAGTGGAGAGAGGTAAAAGAGAACATGAAGAGACATGGGAGGAAAAGCAGAAATTGTAAAGGAGATTTGAATGTGGAAACACTGTGTATCAAGTTACTCTATTGTTTTGACCTGATGGTTTTTGTTTCTTTTCGCTGGTATTATTAAAGATAAAATGGATCAAATGTAGGTCTTCCTGTTGAAGATGTGTGTGCTTTCTTTGGTGTCCAAACCCCACAGGTCCTGTGTCTGTTCTCATGTGGGTTTTTGAGATCATTTATTTGACTTTGGGCTGAATATCATTTAGATTGCTCAGTCCAGTTTCATCTATCCAAACCTAAACCACAAGAGAAACTGATCAAAACTGCTACCAGATGAGGTACCGACCCATCATTCTTCTGTAAACACAACTGACTTGATCTTCATGTAGCCTTACGCTCATGTGCTGAACTGCGCTGGTGCCACAAAACGGGGAAATTATTATATGATCTTCCCAACATTTGCATGCCACCGTTTTTTGTAATTCATTTACACGTAGATGTCCCACTAAATGAGCAGAGTAGTTTGTTGTGATAAAACAGAAATGCATGTTTACTCTGTAACAGAAAAGGAGTCAGTTGTCATCAGTTTGCAACTGTTTACAGCTAAACTGAGAGAGAGAGAGAGAGAGAGAGAGAATGAAGAACAGAGACTGTTTTTATGGAGGCGCATCTTTTATGCTGGCAGCGGTCACCAGGGTTCAATTAAACGGTGTGTAAAAGCCTTTCAGATATTAAACGAAGCTGCTCTCTGGTAAAATAAAACGGCAGCTTTGGTAATTTTTGTCATCGCAGACCATCGCTGCAGGAAGACATGCATTGCCTGGAAAATGTTAATTTTCATCAAACTGAGGTCAAGCTTTGTGTGCAATCTAAATTCAGAAATGACACCGCAAAACATGTTTTAATGTCTTTATAACTGTTTTTACAGAGTGTGTATTCATTTCTAAACTGATCCATGCATGCAGTGTTTCTGAGATGTGCTAAATCTGTGCTTATTTGCACACTTGCCTCTTTTTATAAAGTAGGCTAATTCTTATAAGTTTATAAATATCACTTAACAGCAACGCCCAATGCTTTCACCACGCATGTGTACACACACTCGTATTAGCCTGCTGAATATTTGATAAAGGCAACTGTGTTTGTAGTTACAGCTTTCAAAGAGAGAAAGGGAGTCTAGTGCATTTTAAAATGTCGATGTGTGTGTGTGCGCGCGCATTTGCATTTTCGATTAGTGTGCTGTGCTAAACCCCAGAGGAGTGCTATCTAGCAGCTTGTTCTCATTCTCACAGCCATTGTGTGCATGTCCTCACCTTCTGTCACATGGTAAACTCTGGGCTCGAGTCATTATCTGAAGTCATGTCTGTGCGGTGACCTGCTGTGGTTCATACCATAAACTAGTGTGCTTTCTTGTATTTGCACAGACACACAAGCAGCTCTCCATGTCTGAAACCTTTCCTCGGCTTGACCAGCACAGTCTCTGTGTCAAACTCTCAGCAGTCAATCTTTGGAAAACCATCCGCTTAGAAAACAATCATTATTTTTGCAGTTGCGTTCAGTAATGCTAGAGGCATAAGTATTTCACACCATATTTGAATTAATAGAAATGATTGATGTAGCTTTATAAGACTTGAAGACTTTTTTTGGTTCTTTCTGAAGCTTGACTTGTTCACTTTTATTTTATGGAAAAGAGCAGCCTTGGCATTTTCATAAAATACATAAACAAAACCAGCAGCACTTGTAGAGTAGAGAAATGAAAGAATCTTGAAGCTGGAAGAAATCTGTTTATTTTGCAAACATGTTTCAGCACACAGGTCTTCATCAGAGCTAAACTTATTGAAATATATGTAGTTTTTAAGCATGTGTTTTTACATTATTTGCAGTAATTCCAAAAGTCTTTCATTTAAAATGATTTCGAACCAAATCTTCATTCATCCCAGTACGAAATACACATTTCAAATAACATTTCATTTTTTATTTTGGTCAATATCACCTCCTATTGCTGGGAATTTTATGTGTTACATGCCAGTAAACAAAAAAAGAGGACATATGATAATTACATTTAAAATGTTACAGCACTGAATTGGTTGCATCACCTCTTTTAATTACACTCCTACGTTCAGTAATGTGATCTATTTCACAACTAGAGGTTTCCCCAACATAAACTTGTTCATAAAGGCATTGTTTTTAAACATTTAACATTTTTAGTATTCCATGTAATGAACCTTTTAATACTTTATAGCAGGGGTTGAGATTGTGAAGATCGACTGGAGATGTTTTGTTGTGCTTTGTCCCTTTAAATCTTGAGGCAGAGCTGCTGGAAAGTTCTATTTTGCTGGAGCTGTTGAGACCCACGGGCTTTTGTTAAAATGGGTTTGAGTGAATCTGTGTGTGAAGGTGTCAAACGGCCTCCATTACGGATCAAACAGTCAGTGAACCCTAAAACGTCCTGTAAAGAAAACCGATGCTGAAATGAGGAGGAGGTGCGAGCAGCGTGGAGACACGGGGATGTGGGAGGGAATGATCGGTGATATTTTTAAAAGGGTGGAACGAGTGAAAAAATGGGCTGTGCAGATCTGAAATAGAGAGGTGTACGACTGTCCTGTTGTCTGAAACGGGAAGTTTGCTTCCTTGTGCCCTCCTGCTGATGAATTCCTGTTTGGTGACCCAGGGGTCGAGTCAGAAAGTCCCTCGGCTCATCTCTCATGTCATCTACTTCCTTCCTCCAAGATTTGCTCTAACCAGGACTCTGGACATTTAAATCACATATAGATGCTCTTTAACCGGTCTATAACTGCGGGTTAGTTAGTCACATGACATGCTCTCTTCCTTTATCCTGTGTCCTGATCTGTGGGTCAGCATGGCGTTTGTTTCCTTTGTTAAAGCTCAAGGCCTACCTTCCTGTGTTTCTGATTTCCCAAAGCACAGATCCAAGACTGAATTGCTCAGTAAACAGCAATGTGAGCCTTAAAGTCAATCTGTAGCCAGCTCCTGATATGATTTTTTGCTGGTGAATCACATTCAAGTGTGGACTTCAGCACACTGTGCTTATTTCACACCCTGGGACATTGTTATCGTCATGCTTGTTTGTGATTCGACACGCCAAACCGCTGTTGGGACATTTGTGTTTTTAAACGTAGACCTCAAAATGTCAGGTTGTGGCTACTAATATGATTTTAGGAAGTAATTGGTTTCACGAGTATTTATTTCACGATGAGCGATGGACCTGGTTGGGAAACCAAATGTCACCCATCCGCGTTTGTACACGTGTCTTCAAGTTCACGTGATCGCAGACGCCCGGCTGGTCAGGTGTGTATTGGTGAGACTTTCTCCAAACTGGCCAAATACGAATGAGACAGTGGTAAATGGAAGATGCTAACAAGAAATGTGGAAACATACGCCACGATCCCTATTCCACAGAGAGCGCGTGCAGCAGACGAGGAGTTAACGCGCCCGCTTGCTCGGTGGAGGAACAGTGAACCGTGTCTAAACCGGACACAACAGGTTGAGTCTGTCCACAGGACATTTGAACTTTGTGTCAGTACGTCATAAATAGGACGAGGCAGTTTACTGTGAGGGATTTGTCGTGTTGTATCGCGCATCTGGTGTAGACAGCATCACTGATTATAAAGAGTTCTCGCCTCGCCGCTCGCTAGAGGTAGACATGGGTCACAGGGTGTATTTAACTTTCTTATTTAAGGGCTACTTTCCAATTTAACTATTTCTTTGATATTTATTTGAGTGTTTTGCTAGCTGTGTTGCTTAATCTTTGCATCTTTAGATGTATTTACACACTATTTAATACAGCTCAGAGGGACATTGAGTCCTTTAACAGTTACAAATGCATATTTTTTTGACATTTTAAACATAAAACATTGAATACTGATATTTAAAATGATTTTAAAAACGAAAATAGACTTTAAATGTGAAATTAAAACCGCCAGTAGGTGGCAGAGAGTCATTGGTAATGAGTGAGTCACTGCGACTGAACCGAATCATTTAAATGATTGAATCATTCAGGAACGAATCACTGAGACTGAACCGAATCATTTAAACGATTCATTGATTCATTCAGGAACGAATCACTCTCATGTTGCTCAGAGACGCAAAACAGTACTATGTTTGTTTGACGTATTTTTAGTCAGTGAAATGGAGCAAAAACAGGCAATATGGTGTCTAAAACGTAAGTATCTTAATATTAAATTATTGTTTATTAAACTGTTGTATAAAATCAATATCACATTTGTAATCATGCTTATTTTGAAGAAAAAACAGCACTCTTCGCTTGATTTTAACTATGTGAAATGTAAATATATAATTTTTTCTGCCCCCATATCTTGAATTTTGCGACCATTCTTAATGCATTTTAATAAACTGAATCATGGAGAGAGAATCTGTTTAACCCCTTCATTAATCACCACGTAGGCTAATGTATGCGTGCACTATGTTGGCGTTTTGCTTGGTTTTTGCAAAATACTCGATATTGTCAAATTGCTCATCGTTAAAACAACAATTACGATAATATCGCAAACGATATATATCGCACAGCCCCTACCGTTTAACTTTCTTATTTAAGGGCTACTTTCCAATTTAACTATTTCTATGATATTTATTTGAGTGTTTTGCTAGCTGTGTTGCTTAATCTTTGCATCTTTAGATTAGAGGTGGGCATAGATTAATTTTTTTAATCTAGATTAATCTAGATTAATTTTGGAATTAATCTAGATTAATCTAGATTAAAATGGCTCATTTGAATTCTGCCGAAGGCATTCAGAATATGTGTGCTACCCAAATAATGACTAAAAGTAAGTCTTTGAGAACGGGTTTCTCAAGCCAGGTGGCGCATTAGACCAGGGGCTCATCTCCTGTTTCCAAAATGCATCACAAACTTTAATCTCTTCCCGTCCCAATCCCACGAAAAAACTGGAGGAAAATCCCGTTCCACTCCCGGAAGAATGACTCCCATTCCCTCCCGTGATGTTTTTTTTGTTTTTGTTTTATAACTGTCAATTACAGTAAAAATATAGTACAGATCACAGCGTGCCCACCTTATTAGTTGAATAAAATGTTGTTATTATATTGAACTGAAAGCCATCTTATTATGCACAGTGTTGCACAGATTAAATTTCATGTAAATCATCCATGCTAACACACACGTCTTCTATTTATTTATTTTTTGACATTTCACTCTCTATAGATATATTTTTCTATGTACTGTATTTTTAGATATATTCGAGTTTCGAAGTTTCTCGCTCAAGTTCACATGAGACCTAAAGCGCACCCTGTTTGCTTAAAAGCGCAACGTTTCGTTGTTATTCTGAGTGCACACAAATAAACGTAGAGTCTTTACAGATTCGAAAGATGTATTAGGCTACTTTTATCTGTATGACCAAAAATGACGGAGATTTTAAGAGCAAGTGAACGCACCGGAGCCTGTCTTGCAGCAAACGCGCTTCCACACAAACACTTCAATATCGCACATTTCTCTAGGTTAACATCATATTGAGCGGCCATGTAAAGTTGCTACTACATACATCTTTCAGATGAAAAGCCATATTTGAGGTTGATGAATGATAGGTGAGCGCAGGGGCGGCGCTAGGGATGGGCTAAGGGGGCTGATGCCCCGAATGTTTTCAGAAAAGCCCCGAATGTTTTTATGACCATGCCCTGTACGCATCATCATCACTGAGTTTTCATGCGCATTAAAATGATGAACCGCAGTTTACTCCCGTCAGGAACCGCCCACGGAAGCTCGTACTTCTGACTGACATATACACTTGATAATAAACTTCATATAAACTGGCCAATCATCGATATGAAGTAATAGCAGATATTGGATCTTTGGGCTTAGCCCCGGATATCCACTCACCTTAGAATCGCCTCTGGGTGAGCATTTGGATGTCCTGCCCGATTGTATTACCGTACCACACAGACCAGCCGTTAACAATCTGTCCATCACGGACTGCGAGCCTCTAGTTCGAAGACTCGTTCTCGCCCCCTACAGTGTAATTCGGCTAGGTATACATCCGCGCTAAAATATCAGGGTGAAAGTCATCATAGCTTGCGTAGTATAGACCCAGCTCCCAACCCAACTTTGAGAATAGATTAACGGCGATATTTTTTTTATCGCCGATAAGAGTCTCACGTTAACGCAGCACGTTAACGCCGATAACGGCCCACCACTACTTTAGATGTATTTACACACTATTTAATGCAGCTATGAGGGACATTGAGTCCTTTAACCAGTTACAAATGCATATTTTTTTGACATTTTAAACATAAAACATTGAATACTGATATTTAAAATGATTTTAAAAACGAAAATAGACTTTAAATGTGAAATTAAAATCGTCAGTAGATGGCAGAAAGTCATTGGTAATGAGTGAGTCACTGCGACTGAACCGAATCATTTAAACGATTCATTGATTCATTCAGGAACGAATCACTCTCATGTTGCTCAGAGACGCAAAACAGTACTATGTTTGTTTGGATGTATTTTTAGTCAGTGAAATGGAGCAAAAACGGGCAATATGGTGTCTAAAACATAAGTATCTTAATATTAAATTATTGTTTATTAAACTGTTGTATAAAATCAATATCACATTTGTAATCGTGCTTATTTTGAAGAAAAAACAGCACTCTTCGCTTGATTTTAACTATGTGAAACGTAAATATATACATTTTTCTGCCCCCATATCTTGAATTTTGCGACCATTCTTAATGCATTTTAATAAACTGAATCATGGAGAGAGAATCTGTTTAACCCCTTCATTAATCACCACGCAGGCTAATGTATGCGTGCACTCTGTTGGCGTTTTGCTTGGTTTTTGCAAAATACTCGATATTGTCAAATTGCTCATCGTTAAAACAACAATTACGATAATATCGCAAACGATATATATCGCACACCCCTAGTCACAGCCCTACCGTTTAACATCCGTGTGTCAGTGTTGTGATATGTGTGTTTGTGTGCACTGCCTCACGATTGATGGTGTCTCGCGGGTTCATTCAGTCCCATGGTGACGATGACCCTTGTGTTTATTTTAGTGTCTCTTCTCAGTACCCGCTGTGACCCTCTCGGGGTCCCCTGCATTGCCCACCATGTCTTGATTTTCCATTCCCAGAATCCCGCTCAATGCTTTTCCCAAACAGGCAGTATGTTCCCGCGTCAGTCCATTCTGGGTTCCATGCACAAATATAAGCACTCCTAAATCTAAACTGACATTTTCAACATCATAACAGCCGTTTTTCAAACACTGTCATTGTAAATGCAGAACAGATCCGACCGACCGAGCTTGTCGCAGTGCATTCTGGGATCGCCTTCTGAGCAAATGCATCTTATAAGGCAGCATAGCGTTTCTTGGTTATGAATAGTTTTCTCACAGCTTGCTTTGAGCTCTGGGTTTGGATTGGGAAGATGCTGTTTAAAGCCTGTTTGAGGCCTCTGTGTTTGTTTGTTGTTGTGGTGTGATAAGTGATAATCATCCTCGCTCAGATTATTCTCTGTCCTTTAAACACATGCAGCTTTGTCTCCGGTCTCATTAAAGCCGTTTCAGTCCTCCTGTGTCGTCCTGTCATTCATCTTCATATTGTGATTAGCGTCAGGCTTTGAATGAGCGCCCCATGCTTCACCCAGAGGACCAGGTGTCTGTCATATCGTTTGGGTTTTTGTAATGCTCTGTCTTTGTTTATGTAGTCTGATATGTGTCTTTATTACTCAAGCAAGTTCCTGTGAGTGAAAGCAAAATATACACGGTTTTCTTTTTTATAGTGCTGCCCTCTGTGGTTGCATGTAACAACAAACATAATTGTGACTTCCCTAAAGTGGTTGTGTCTAGGGCTGTCACGATAACTACTTTTTGTTGTGCGATATATTGCACCAAAATTAATTGCGATAAACGATATTATTGTCATTTTAAGACAATTTTATTTCACTGATTATATAATTACAGTATGACAATATAATAGCATAATAATGCAAGTGCACTCTTTCAAAGAACAAAGATTCTGATTCTTTTATTCTTATGAATAAAAAAGTTTGCAGCATATTTTTAAAAGCTGTTTTTTCGACCGTGTTTAATGGCTGCATCTCTTTGGCTATATAGCGAGTTACGCTATCTGTGAGTGTGCGCCATTTCGCGCTGTCACGTTTATATTTACAGGCATCTGTAACAGATAACTGTCTGGAAGACCCCTCTCCAGCTCCAGCTGCGGTTGTTGTTCCCAGATTGAAAAACTGGTTATGTTTTAAGTGAGATTTTAGGTTAGTTGTGTTGCCTCTTTTCGTTGCCACTGTTTTTAAACAAAGTCAACATACCGGCTCATTCACGTTAATTGGCTCTCCTCTCTCATTCGGCTTAAAGCAAAAATGTTCCCACACCGGAGCTGAAGATTGCGGCTTTGAAACCAAGTCCATTGGGACTTGTTCTTCCTAACTGGCTGTAGTTGTCACGAAACACTTTATAACGTGGGTTCACGCCTTCTCTTCACCTGTCGCTGTCCGCTCTGTGTGCGTGTGTGTGTGTGGGGGAGACGCTGCCTAAGCCCCGCCTCCGCCACAGAGAGCAGACGAGATGACAGAGGTAGCGCGATCGACTAAAATGTTGGTGATATTCATTTTTATGTAAAAATTAATATAATCATTATTTTTAATTATAAAAAAATGAACAGTCGCAATATATCGCGGCACCAAAAATGATCGCGCTCATATCCATATATCCTGCGATAAGTCGATATATCGACTATCGCGACAGGCCTAGTTGTGTCAGATCTAGCGCTGCAACGATTAGTCGACATTATAGACAACGTCGAGAATAAAAAATTGTCGACAAATATTTCTGTTGTCGAGTAGTTGTTTGATCTCATACTAAGTGCCGTCTAAATTTTCCCCTAAAATGTGCATTTTTCTCACACTCCTATATTTATGTTCAGCTATTTTACTTGAATTGCATAGAAAATAACCTATACATTAGAGATTTAAAGTAATTCTATCAATAATACAGTAATAAACATTATCAAAACAACATTTGTTACTTTAACATCTGAACTCTTCATGTATAACTTACTATTTTAACTAAATGCAAAAGCTGAATAATAAAAGTCTACTGATTAATCAGTGGAATAACCGATTATTAGTCGATTGAATTAATAATAAATACGTTTTAGCTCCGTGTGTGTGGTTTGTGTGTGTGGTTTCTGTGTGTGTATGGAGAGAGAGGGAGAGAAAGTAAAATAAATAAATATTTATATATATATATATATGAGAGAGACAGAAATTATATAATATTATATATATATAATTGAGTTTAGAAATTAAATATAATTTAATATATTTTATATAAAAATAAATGAATGCATGAATTAATAGTATATTTAGTGTGTGTGTGTGTGTGTGTGTGTGTGTGTGTAATGATATATAAAGACAAATACTGGTGTGTTCTCAGATAGTGGGAGGCAAAAGAAAAGAAACACCAGGCTAGAGGAGTTCAGTTTATCAGACTGAAGGAGAGGAGTGTTTGACTCCTCATCTGTTTCTCATAGAACAGTGTGAGGTCTGCAGAGATCAACATCTGGCAACAATATCAAACACACACACACACTCTATACACTCTCTCTCACATACACACACACTCATACACTCTCTCTCTCACATACACACTCTCACACACACTCTCTCACACACACACACACACACACACTCATACACTCTCTCACACACACATACACACACTCTCACACACACACACTCTCTCTCACACACACACTCTCTCTCACACACACACACACACACACACACACATACACTCTCTCTCTCTCACACACACACACACACACACACTCATACTCTCTCTCACATACACACACACACACACACACACACTCATACACTCTCTCTCACATACACACACACACACACACACACTCATACACTCTCTCTCACATACACACACACACACACTCTCACACACACACACACACACACACACACTCATACACTCACTCTCACATACACACTCTCACACACACTCACACACACACTCACACACACACACACACACACACACTCATACACTCTCTCTCACATTCACACTCACAGACACAAACACACACACACTCAGACATCGCTGCTGTTAGTGTTTTTTTCTGGGGGGGGGTTCAGAAGGAAATATCTCACATTTGCCATCTGGCTCTGTGAGTCAAGGCTCGCTCTCTTTTCTTTTGGTTGTGGTTGTTTGGTCTATTATTTGGTATAATTTTTATCACATGTTAATGTAAAAAATCTTATGTAATATAACTTGTGTTTGTTTGCTGGTTTTATTGTATTTTTGTATTTGTTTTTGCCATGAAAATAGGCTAAGATGCTGACATGCCATTAAATAAAAATATCCTACTACTACTCTGTCTAGTACTGAATAGTTGTGGTTTGTCAACAACAGATTGGATTCTTGGATCCCTCCCTCACTCAAAGCACCTTGTTTATAAATCTGATTGTCATTAGTAATGATGTTTGATGATCAGATCAGTCTAATAAGTGTTCTCTCTCTGTCTCTGTAGCCTCATGAGTTTGACGAGTGCCGTTTGGACATCAGCGTCAATGATAGTGTGTGGTATCTACGTGCTCAGGACCCAGAGCATCGCAACCAATGGATCGATTCCATCGAGCAACACAGGGTGAGTGTCTGTCTTTACCCAGCATGCTCTTCTCTCACACAGCCAGACTATTGACGATCAGTGTTAAGTCTGGTTTCTGGCTGAGAAACGCCTATGTAGATGCAGTCTGATAGACGTGTTAAACAACCACTGTGTTTTGTTGTTTTTCTGACAAATTAGTGTGAAATCGGACATAAGTCAGACATTGCTGTCTTGTTTACTCTGTTACTAAAATAGCAAACTCAGAGTGGGTTAGTTAGTTATCGGTCTAGAGGCTGCTTGCTGTGTCGTAAAACTAAATAAAAACACCTTGAGATGAGAAATCCGAGAGAAAAGACTGACTGTGTGTGAGATTATGAATGTTATTCAGTCTTTCTGCATCTGAGCACTGAAGTGACTTATAAACACACAGACACACACACACACACACACACACACACACACACACATTCACACTACACACACACACTCATACACTCTCTCTCTCTCACACACACACACCACACACACACGTCATTCTACTCTTCTCTCACACACACACACATCACACAATCAAACAAAATGGACACTAACACATTCACTCATACACTCTCTCTCACATCACAACATACACATGTCACTACACTAGCACTATACAATCTCTCTGTCACACACACACACACACAACACACACTGCAACACCTCTCCTCTCATCACACACACACACACACACACACACACACACACATCAGGAACTTCTCTCTCTCTTCACACACACACACACTCTCATACACTCTCTCTCTCACAGAACAACAGACACAAAAACACACACACACACACACACACTCATACACTCTCTCTCTCACACACACACACACACACACACACACACACACAGGAAGTCTGTTTAGGTCACAAACACACAATTCCATGGTAACGCAAATAAAAACAATGAATGTTGATCATACTTTCAGTGGATACAGCAGTTCACTTGTACAAACACACGCACGCAGCAGTTCAGCGAGTGAATATTACATTGTAAAATACCCCTAGAGAGAAAGGATGTGGGCAGGTAGAGACAGCGCAGGGGGTGGGGGTGGGGACAGAACACTTCTGCGGTGGAAATCAAACTCTAGAAGTGTGGAAAAAACAAAACAATCAAAGACTGATGAGGGGAAACTATATGATAAGAATCATGATATGAGCTACTGAGTGACGAGTTACTCTCTCTAATAAAACAAATCCTTTAATAATATATATATATATTAAAACATAAACATCTAAACTAATGCATAATTATATATAAGATTAAATAAATATGCTTAATAAATAAAAGTGATTAATATTATCACAAAATGCAATTCATTTATTTCACTATTATTAATTTATTTTCATTAATTTACTAATAAAAATATTCAAAATGAATAAATAATTATATATATATATATTATATATCACAAAAGTAATTCATAAATGTAAAGATGAAGTAAATGATTGTATATATTTTATTGCTGATTTATTTTGAAATATTAAAAAATAAAAAGTGTGTGTGTATGTGTATATATATATATATGTATATATATATACACACACAAATGAATGATCATATAAAATAAAAAGTAATAAATAAAATATTTAATAATGAATTAAGTGAACATTAATTCCTTTATTTTTATTAATTAAATAAATGAATTAGTAAGTGATTATAAATAAATCATTTTAAAATATCATAAAATACTTTATTTAATTTTACATATATATTCCAGCCTGTGTGTGTGTGTGTGTGTGTGTGTGTGTGTGTGTGTGTGTGTGTGTGTGCGTGCTGAGTTTGCACAAGTGTTAATGTCATGAGGACACACCCTGTGGCGTGTGTTGCTGTATTTCTGCCGCCGGGGGGGGGGGGGTTTCACTCTCGCACACAGACACACCCACACACCACCCAGAACACCCCACACACACACACACACACTTCCCCATCCATTCAGTCATCTCTTGCGTCGAGGATGACCCCTCTCTGATAGTGACTCACACACACGGCTCTTCTTGGAACAAGCCTCTCAGTCTGAGTCACTGCTGAACTTCCTCCCAAGGACACTTTCCTTCTGCCTATCGTTTCATCAGGTTACAAAGGGAATAGTCCAGAACCACACAGATCAGCTTCAGCAACGATTGCTTATTTGCTTTTAATTCAGGCTAAAGGGCTGCACGATATATTGCATGCGATAGTCATGCACATCTCGTCAGTAAAGACGGTTCTGTGATTAGCCGTAAATCTCCATCAGCTGTTTTCAAAAGGAGCGGCATTTAACACACAGAGCTGTAAATCACTGACAAGCTACGCAATTTACTCTCCGAATCACATGCGATAGTGAACGTGAGATTGCGTAGCTTGTCAGGGATTTATGGTTCTGTGTGTTAAATGCCGCTCCTTTTGAAAACAGCTGATGGAGATTTACGGCTAATCACAGAACCGTCTTTACTGACGAGATGCGCATGACTATCGCATGCAATATATCTGACAGCAGAAATAATGCATAAAACAGTCTGACTGCAGAGCATAACATAGTCCGTTTGCACCTTTAATAACAAATCTGTGGCTTGAGTTACGTGAGGATATGACACGGACTCGTTTGGGTGGAGCTGTTCAGATCTGTCTGTTGTTGCAGATTGTGTGTAATCTGTGCATCTAATCAGAGCTGTATTGTGTTAAGCCTTTCACTCTCACTGTCAACACCACACACTCCCAATAAAGCTACTGGAAAAGAGACGTGCGCTTGTGTATCTAAAAGACGTGCTTGAGTTCATCTCATATAATCCTTTTTGTGCAGAGTTCAAAACATCAGCCCCGACTCGGCCCTCACTAGGGTTATTATCCTAATTAAAACTAAAACATTAAAAAAATACATCTGTCACTTGAAATAAAATAATCGCTAATGGAAATAAAATGCAATGTATTTTATTTTGTATTAAAATGTATTTTTTAATTAATAGATAAATACAATATTAAATAGTTATTTAAGTAGTACTAAAATAACTAAAACTGAAATAAATTAACCTCTTTATTTAAAAAAAGGAATGAAAATATAACTAATTAAAGTTATATAAAAACAAAAAATACAAAATCAGTGTTATTTTAATATAATTGTGATACATTATAGTTTTTAATATTTTTAATCAGTTTCTATTTTTATTCAATTTTTTGTTTTTTTAGTAGTGAGTGTATATATGATGATTATTATTATTATTATTATTATTATTGTTTTAGTAATCAAGTTGAATTTAAAATGATAAATGTTGCCTTGGCAGTTAGCTGAAATAAATAAATATTTGTATATTTAATTTTATTTCAAGTATCAAATATGTTTTTAGCTTCAGTTTTAGCTTTAGTCAACTTTAATAACCCTTGTCAAAATATGAACAAAGTATATTAATGATACTGAAGTAACACTGCACACAATATATTTGAATACTGCTGCTGAATTAAACATGTCACGGATTACAATGCCTTCTCGTTTTTTCTCTCCTGTTGTCTTTTGCAATCAGTTGATTAGGTTTATTGATTTTGGGTGGGTGTGTTTGAGAGAGAGAGGGGGGGCATTAATGGATGTTATTATCCTGCAGTTTATCATCTGTGCACCAGTCTCGGAGCGAGGCCATTGATTGTGTAACAAAGACTTTCTTATTGGTCAGTGGAGGTGTTATCAAGACCACAGGGACAGTAAGAGTGCGCTTGATTGGCCGGAGTGAATGCAGGACCGACCCGTCATTGGCTGAGACACTGAATGTTTATTCTCTGGTTCTATCCGATAGTTACCTCAGATTCTGCCCACTCGACCGTACATGCGCTCACTGTTGCCATCTAGTGCTGGACAAGATTTAATTCACTAAAGACTGTGTGTATGTTCAGTAGAGCATACTTCAAACTACATACTGTGAGTTTTCCATATGCTATCCAAAATAAGGAATACAGTATCCCACAATGCAACATGTTTACCATTCAGTTTCCAGTGTGATGTCTACTTTAACATTACAGCCTGCTGAAGCCAATTTCACAGTTTGATTTAAAAAGGATAAATATGGAGATGGATATTAAAAATATTCCTAATAGCACTCAATGTGTGTAATGTCATGTGACAACAATGTAGCAAACACAGTACTGTTTGAAGTGCTTGTCAGTGCGTGCTACATATTGTTTACATTTTCATTTAGCCAAGAACCGAAAACAAACAAAAAAAGTGTATTTAATAATCAGTTAATCCAATGTATTTAGTAATGAACTGCACAAACATTTAAATTGCACATAAGCAACTTTTTAAGAATAAAATAGGAAATTGTGTTATTAAATAAGCATTTAACAGTGTCTGTAATAAAACCTTGTTTTCATGACAGATATATTTAAATATACATTAAATAATAAAGATTTATAATCTGATTGAATGAAAAAAATAAATAAAATTTTAATCCAGTCTGTATATTTAGCAAAAGGACCTTATCTTTATAGACATTTCAGCCAAAACCAAAAATGTTTCATATACTGGTTTTGAGAAATAGTGTATTCTATAGCATCACATACTGAACATAGCTAGAATAAATCATCTGTATTTTAGTGTAAAATCTTGTGTTAGATTCCCCCCCATTCTGTTGTTTTGACTCTTATCTGCTCTTACAGTTGCACATTTATTTAATAGTTTGTTTTGACTGTAAAGTCCTGTGTTTACAGGTGGTTCTTATCTACAGGAAAGGTTTATTTGTGTTGGTGTATGTGTGTGTGTGTGTCCCTATTTCTCTCTCTCTGTGTGCCTATTTCTCTCTCTGTGTGTGTGTGTGTGTGTGTCCCTATTTCTCTCTGTGTGTGTGTGTGTGTGTGTGTGTGTGTGGTGTATGTGTGTGTGTGTGTCCCTATTTCTCTCTCTGTGTGTGTTGGTGTGTGTGTGTGTGTGTTGGTGTGTGTGTGTCCCTATTTCTCTCTCTCTCTCTGTGTGTGTGTGTTTGTGTGTGTTTGTGTGTGTTGTTGTGTGTGTGTGTCTTGTGTGTTTCTGCTGTGTGTCTCCTATTTCTCTCTCTCGTGTGTGTGTGTGTGTGTGGTGTGTGTGTGTGTGTGTGTCCCTATTTCTCTCTCTCTCTCTCTCTGTGTGTGTGTGTGTGTGTGTGTGTGTGTGTGTGTTGGTGTGTGTGTCCCTATTTCTCTCTCTCTCTGTGTGTGTGTGTGTGTGTGTGTGTGTGTTGTGTGTGTGTCCCTATTTCTCTCTCTCTCGTGTGTGTGTGTGTGTGTGTGTGTGTGTGTGTGTGTTCAGACTGAAGTCAGATTCACTGGATTCGTTTCTGTATGCGGAACATCACAGGGGAAGTAGTTGATTTTCAGATCGTATTTCATTCCTTCTTTCAGATTGACTGCAATGAGGGAGTTTATTACATGTGGTACAGAGGTCAAACTTGTTCATGTGGAGAAAAGATACAGTAACCTGGGCTTGTGCCGTCATGCTCTGCTCAGAAGCCTCGTGGGGAGACAGTCATTGTGTGTGTTTATGCTGCTAAATAATCTCAGAAACTATTTTCAGAGGCTGTTACTCATGAAATGAGCCACAGGAGAGCTCCGAGTTCATGGAAAGTGACTCTCCGTGTGTGTGTGTGTGTGTGTGAGTGACGTATCCTGATGATGAAGTGGAAATTGTTCAGGACACATGTACACAAATTAATTTTTTTATATGATTGTTGTTTTTATATTATTATTTTATAAAAAAAAATATATATATATACAAAATGATAACCTATGTATTAATATTTTATTATATTATTAAAACGTATTTATCGACTATTAACATGGAAGAGATTTGATTTATGACTTGATGTTTTATTGCCTTGTGGCCAACTTTTGAAGCTTTAGTGTAAAAACGCTCCTGAATATCTCTGTCTCTGTGTCTAGGCGGAGTCTGGTTATGGCTCTGAGTCCAGTTTGAGGAGACACGGCTCCATGCTGTCCCTCACATCAGCCACCAGCGGATACTCCGCCACCTCCACCTCCTCCTTTAAGGTGAGGACACAAATAAAACATCCATTACTGAGCGATGCCAGTATGGTAATAACTCCTGCCTCTCTACTCTGAGCTCATACGTTTGTGTTTATGCCCCACAGAAGGGTCACAGTCTGCTGGAGAAGCTGGCAGAGATGGAGACGTTTCGAGACATTCTGTGCAGGCAGGTGGACACGCTGCAGAAATACTTTGACGGCTGCGCTGACGCCGTGACCAAAGACGAGCTCCAGAGAGACAGGAGTGAGTAGACGGTGTGTGTGGGAGAGATGAGGATATCCAATATATTTCATGTTTAGACAACGCTGAACCTTATTCGGCCTGCAGCGATGTCCAGATTGCTCTCGCTCGCTCTGGATGCGTCTCTTGTTACAGTACAAGGGTCTGTTGATTCACACGAATGATCAACTGTCTCTTTTGTTCGTCCTTGTCCTCTCTCGCTGCGTTGTGTACTACAGTATGTGTCAAATCTCAGTATGTGCGTGGGCCGATCTGAGCACCACCAACCACAGGGCCATGAGTTCACACTGACTGTGTTTGTGTGTGTTTCCTCTGCTCAGTCGTGGAGGACGATGAAGATGATTTCCCTACCACTCGCTCCAATGGAGAATTCCTGCATAACAACAACGGCAGCAAGGAGAAACGTGAGTTTGACTGATTTCTGCACGAGGGAATCTTCAGCAGGGTTTTCACGCTCGATGAATTCTCTCTGATTCAGCTTGAGGAGACAGTACTGGCACGCCACTGACACTATGAGCAGTTTGTCCACTTCATTTACTCCAGTGAACCAGTCATTTGAGCCTGAAGTAATGAATTGTGTGAGATCTATAACAGAAAGTCAGCATATCTCCAGTGGAGCGGTGTTTGAGAAGTTGTGCATTTCTGCATAATTTGTTTTAGAGGAAATATATGGCTGAATTGAAACCATTTCTGTTTTTGTATAATGTAACAAAGAACCTCAGATGTCCAAAAAAACCAAACATGACAAGTTTTTTAGTCTTCATTGAAAACAAAATATTTACATTTCTGAGACTTAATAAAACATATATAACCTATTATAGATATTTTAAATGATCTATATCTAGACATTTTAAAATATATTTTATAAAAAATATATATGAATAAATATGTATATAATACGTGTGTGTGTGTGTATATATATATATATATATATATATATATACTAATTATAATTCTAAAATATATAACTACTGTTCTATATTTTTTAAATCTAAATAATATATAGTGTAAGATTTAATGTATATAAAATGTAATGTATAAATACGTTAATAATGAGTATATTGTATATATTTTATAGATAATAGATTATTTTTATGTTTGTATGTTTTGTAACGTGTGTGTGTGTGTGTGTATATTTATATTAGTGGTGGGCCGTTATCGGCGTTAACGTGCTGCGTTAACGTGAGACTCTTATCGGCGATAAAAAAAATATCGCCGTTAATCTATTCTCAAAGTTGGGTTGGGAGCTGGGTCTATACTACGCAAGCTATGATGACTTTCAGCCTGATATTTTAGCGCGGATGTATACCTAGCCGAATTGCACTGTAGGGGGCGAGAACGAGTCTTCGAACTAGAGGCTCGCAGTCCGTGATGGACAGATTGTCAACGGCTGGTCTCGGGCAGGACATCCAAACGCTCACCTATCATTCATCAACCTCAAATATGGCTTTTCATCTGAAAGATGTATGTAGTAGCAACTTTACATGGCCGCTCAATATGATGTTAACCTAGAGAAATGTGCGCTATTGAAGTGTTTGTGTGGAAGCGCGTTTGCTGCAGGACAGGCTCCGGTGCGCTCACTTGCTCTTAAAATCTCCGTCATTTTTGGTCATACAGATAAAAGTAGCCTAATACATCTTTCGAATCTGTAAAGACTCTACGTTTATTTGTGTGCACTCAGAATAACAACGAAACGTTGCGCTTTTAAGCAAACAGGATGCGCTTTAGGTCTCATGTGAACTTGAGCGAGAAACTTAGAAACTCCGTCTTTGAAAAATATATCTATAGAGAGTGAAATGTCTAAAAAAATAAAAAATAGAAGACGTGTGTGTTAGCATGGATGATTTACATGAAATTTAATCTGTGCAACACTGTGCATAATAAGATGGCTTTCAGTTCAATATAATAACAAAAAACGACATTTTGGGCTTACTTACTTTTAGTCATTATTTGGGTAGCACACATATTCTGAATGCCTTCGGCAGAATTCAAATGAGCCATTTTAATCTAGATTAATCTAGATTAATTACAAAATTAATCTAGATTAAAAAAATTAATCTATGCCCACCTCTAATTTATATACATATAAATATATATTTTTTTTAGATTATGTTTTTAAAGATTTTAGATTTAAAGATAGATAATGCATATAAAATATATAGATACTACATGTAGAATATTACATCTGTTTTACAATGCATAACTCAAGCAACTCTGCTGGTTGGAATAAACACCCAGAAACACACGGAAGAGATTTGATGTTTTATTGCATTACGCCTGGTTTGGAGTCTGTGTAACACTGTCTGGTAAATGAATGTCTTGGCGTTTCAGCGTGTGACTGGGTTTGTTCTCTCCCCATCAGTATTCCAGTGCTTGAGTCATAAAGGCATTAATGGGATAGATTTTAAAGGAGAGGCCATCACGTTCAAGGCGACCACGGCGGGGATCTTGGCCACTCTTTCTCACTGCATCGACCTGATGGGGAAGAGAGAGGACAGCTGGCAGAAGAGACTGGATAAGGTACGAAGCTCGGGCGTCCTTGAGCTGATCAAATCAGAAGTGAGATGGTGTTTCTGTAATTCAGGGCTCTGTTTGCAGGCCGCTGCTGTGATTGTGTCTCTGACAGAGCGAAATATTTCCCTGACTGTGAAAATAAAACACATTTATTGTAGTGTGAAGCTAAAAAAATACCCATCTGGTGTCAGGTTATGGTACATCTGCCGTGGCAATTCACAGCTAAAGTAGTTGTAACTTTGGCAGAAATATTTTACATTGATGCTATATGTGAACAAATATGATACACTAGTAGGCCGAGCAAAAATAGGGCTTCCATGACTACTAATTTAAACTAATCAACTAGTCTCCCAGAGCAGAAAACAACTGGTCGGTTTCACATTCTTGTATTGTCAAATTTATTTATACAAATTTTTTTTTAACAAGTTTTTATGCAGAAATGATGTCACAAATTGACATAGAAGAAATGCGACTGAAGTCAAATGACCCATGGCTAGTCGACACAAGCATCAAATACTGGTGCAACTTATCGAGTTTCGGTAACTAAAATATAAATATTGTATAAAAATGTAAACAAAGTTTTACTAACCAAAATAAAATAAGTTGAAGTACTGACATTATTGAAACAGAAATGTATATTTACAAATGTTTAACTTTATAGAAATATAAAAAATTATGACAAAACATAAAATGACTGAAATTAAATTAGAATTAAAACTGAAAATATAAATAAAATATTTAATGTACAAATAATATATAACACATTTACTAAATCTTAAAGAAAAAGCTAAATGAAAAGTAAAAATATCATTCAAAATATTAATAAATTCTATCCTATATAAATAATACTTAAAAACTTAAACTAAACTGAAAATATAAAAATGAAAGTAAATTAAAAAATCAATAAATATAAAAATTCTGTATACGCAATACTAAAATGACAGTGGAAGAAACTATAAAAACCTGATATAAGTTTTGCATGACAGCAGAACTCTTTTATCATTTTTCATTAATATGCAGCAAACATAACATCTTTTCAAACATGTGTACATTACATTTCACTTCTAGTTATACCCTGTATAATTTATTATGTGACAAATAAAGAAACCTTGACGTTGTATTTAGCTCTGCTGCTGTAACTACTGTAGATATATAGTGAAATAGTATTTGATTTAAATCACTATACCTCCAGTGCCGCTATTACAAATTGTGCTCATTTCTAGATAAAAATCCTATCTGTCATCAGAGCGTTTGAGAGATGGAAGCCATGCTCATAAACATGGGACGCTGTGTGGTATCTTTACCAGGGAACCTCCTCCAGCAGTTATAATGGGTTTGTGTGTGATACAGAGGTGGAGCTGAAACCGTCTGTCAGCACAATACTGACATACACGATCAGAGCGAGAACACAGGCGTTCTGCTTCTGTCTGAACAATGGAGCGCTTCAGAACAATCCTGCACCGATACAGTGTCTCGCTCTGCCCAGATCTCACCGAGACATTAAACATCACGCCAGTGTTTAGTCAGCTAAAGCCGTTCCCCTCTCTTGCTTTCTACAGGAGATGGAGAAGAGGAGGAGGGTGGAGGAGGTGTATAAATCAGCCCTGTCCGAGCTGAAGATGAAGTCTCATTTTGGAGGGCCTGATTACGAGGTGGGTTCTGTTTATGTAGATTCATTTTGTGAAGTAGCCAGAGATGTAAACTAGGGCTGTCAAATTGGCTGAAAAACTAAATTCGAATTTTGTAATAAAATATTATCAAAATTCAAATTATATTCAGATTTAAAAAATAATTTCTGTTAGGGGAAATAAAAAAGCTTTTGGCTTCTCTCCTGAAGCCACAAGAGGGTGCAGCGAGCACAATACATTTACATTTATGCATTTAGCAGACGCTTTTATCCAAAGTGACTTACAGTGCACTCAGGTTATACAGTTTTTGTCAGTATGTGTTCCCTGGGAATCGAACCCACAACCTTTTGCGCTGCTAACGCAATGCTCTACCACTGAGCCACAGGAACACTGTGTATTAGTACAATATTACTGTACTAATGCATGTTTCTTCAAAGCAATAAAAAAACAAGACTATCTTTGAAAAAAGTGCATAATGTTTACAATAGAGTTTATAAATCATATATAATTAATTACGTTGCTTAAACAATTAGAAACACCAAGCATCATGTTAGTATGTATAGTTTAATACTTAGGACCAAAAACCAATCGCAAAGAGTAGTCTACTTTTTTCATTTAAAAACATGAGATGCAGAAGAAATGCCATAAAGTTTTTTTATTGAAATGACATGAATTTGACATGCTTTCTAAACATGCGGCTCTCTTGTGCGAGACGCGAGTGCTACGGTGAGAGACATCTCCTTAGAAAATGCGTTCTGTGTGAACGGCTTGGGTCCAGTATGAGGTAAACAACATCATCTCCGCATTGATGTTCTCTCTTTCCGCAGAAGGTATTTTGAATGAGCAGTGGGTTCAACTGATAGACTAAAAAAATCATTCACATGCAGCGACACCTACATCGTCATCACATATAAGGCTGCCTGACGCACATCTACAACTCAAATGCAGCGTTTTTGCATTCGAATGTGGATTTTTATTTTAAATTCGATGAATATTGTGCATTTTTTTGACAGCCCTACTGTAAACTGAATGGAGATGTTCATCTTGTTCTGTCCATCAGGAGGGTCCAAACAGCCTGATCAATGAAGATGAGTTCTTCGACGCTGTGGAGGCCGCTCTGGACCGACAGGACAAAATAGAAGAACAGGTAACTAGAAGAACAAGTGTACATACAGACATTCAAATCTTACAATGAGATAACACAATCTGAATTATCATTTTAAGAGAGTCATGCTACCGTCTAATGTGATTATTAAACTTTAAAGTGCTATGTTTCTTTGTCAGCTGAAACCCTTGAAATATATGTACAATATTTTCTTGAAGTACCCACATTTTAAGTTGGTATTTTATGTTTGTATTAAATAAATTAATAGAATTTAACAACACGTTCATGGTTTTCTGATGTTGTTAAATTGTCACATGAATTAAATGAAATATTAAATTTTCTTTAAGTTTTGCATTTTGATGTTTTTAAGTTAAATATATTAATAATATAAATATATAAAAACATTATTATTAACCTTTTAACTTTAATTATAAAAATAAGGATATAAATATATTACTGTTATAAATATATATTTGTATTTGTCTTATATTTTTCACTTTCAAACGTTCAAGCTTGTATACTGGTGAAATGCTATACATTTATTTTATGATTGGATTAATATCAAGACTGCTTCATGTTAAAAGTCAAAACTTGGTGCTATTGCATGTTATATTATATAGATTTTGCTGATTTCACACAATAATCTTTATATTGCCTTTGAAAGTATTATTGTATCAGAAAAATCCAAGATCGACTGACCATGTATTGATATATTAGTATGTATATATATATTATTTTAGCATTAGAATCTATTTAAATGCATATGCATAAACCTTTTTTGTATTTGAATGCATGTCTCAGCCTTTTTATGTTTATGCATGGATTAAAAATGTCTTAATCTCTGCAGATAAAAGGATGCATGAACCTCATATGTTGATGCTATGAATAAAAGCATCTGCTAAATGCATAAATGTAAATTTAATGTGTGTTTTCAGATATTTAAAAATGTAAAGCAAATATATAAAATGATTATCTTTAATGCATCCTCAGTCTC
>CM049834.1:26767685-26841144 GCA_027422435.1 Schizopygopsis pylzovi
ATGTAAATGTTATATTCAAAATATCTCTATTATTTACTTTAGATTATAGTATTATTGTTATTTTTAATTAGGAATCATTGTATTATACCTTTTGATATGTGTGTGTGTGTGTGTGTGTGTGTGTGTGTGTGTGTGTGTGTGTGTGTGTGTGTATATATATATATATATATATGATTATTTTACTATTATTGTTATAATATATTTAATTACATATTATTATTATTTTCACTATAGGTTTTTATTTATTTGTTATCTTTATTGATGTTATTTTATGAACACACACATATATATACATATATATATATATATATTTATTGCATTTTATTAATCATGTTATTATGTATTTAATATTTTATGTATTTGTTGTAGTAATTATGTAATTGATTATTTATGGTACTCTATATTTAATATATTATTGTTATTTGTACTATTTCTATGAATTATATATTTAATATATATTTTTTATTTTTACTGTTTGTACTATTATTGTAATTTTTTAAGTAAAACTCATTACTGGTCACTGTTTGCAGTTCCCGGCTCCGCCGTGGGCGTGTCCTCGCGCCTCCGTTCCTCGCGCGCGCGACACAGAAGACTCCTCCAGACTCCCGCTGCTACCGGAAGCCCCTGCGGCGGTCCCCTGCCCTTCTGTAGCGCCACACTAGCTCACACACAGAGGACTAGAGGACAGACGTCTGTCCGTGTTTTCTGCCAGAGATCTATTGATATGAATATAGATGTATGTATGTAAGTAAGATGGGAAGTTTCTATATGACGGAGAGTTTTGAGTTTCTCTGTTTTAGTTTCAGCTTTGCTTTCATTGTCCTCGTATAACTGTTGTTTGGGGAAATCAAAGGCATGTTTGAGAGTGAACTCTATGAAGCTGCCTTTCGTCTCGTTTATGAAGCGCAGCATCATCTGCCGCTGACGAGGAGACGCTTCATTTGTTTATCCGTGTCTCAGCAGCTGATATAAGTTACCGTAGCACGATTCCAGATCGATCGTTACCGCCAGACATTTTAATACGTCAGAAAGACTGCGCGCAGATTATTTGTATATAATTTCATTATTGTCGATGCTTTTACCTGACTAATCCGACTCCATATGCCTTAGAGAGAGTGTGTGTGCGCGCGTGTGTGTGTGTGTGTGTGTGTGTGTGTGTGTGTGTGTGCGTGTGTGTGTGTGTGTGTGTGTACTGACTCGAGCATTTCTAGAAAAGTGCCTCATTATTGATCTTGCTGATCGTACCGCCCGCGTCCGTTATATATAAACCAACCTGGCATCCTGTAGTGTTTATACAAAGATCATTTCATATTGGTTTCTTACCTCAAGTTATTATTTAAAGTGATTTTGCAATCAGACCGAGTCGTCAGAAGAGCATTCTCTTATTGGAGGAGCCCTGGCGCCAATCAAATTCACTGTCCAATGGGGAGACGCGGTTCAAATTTGGGGCGTAGATGATGTGTAGATGTAGAATTAGTTGCATTTATTTATTTTTCTTGATTAAATGTATTCTAAAGTGAAAAAGTAAATCTCAAGCATTAGTAATCAATCTTAAAAAGCACAAACTGGCCAAATCTGATGTTCTTACTCAGTATTTTTGTCATGTTTTCCAGTAAAAAATGACATTCTTAAATCAAGATATATCTACTAAAGTCAAATGAAGATATTAAGTCTTGTTTTCTTAAAATATGCTTGAAACAAGAATGTCAGCGGGGTAAAAACTCACTAACAGGTGTCTCTTTGTTTTACGCACAACCCCATTTCATTTCTATACATTTACTGTAAAGTGTTTGTAGTCATTGTGCGTCTATAGTAAATAAAATTAATTCAAACATTAAGTCTGAAAAAAAAATCTAAATATTATTTTGTGCTTAAAATAAGAAAATCTTTCAGTTCATTTTTTCCCCTTTGAATGAAATATGTTTAGTCCACTGACTGATATTTCTCTTGATTTAAAGATGATTTCACTTCATTTTGATCTCTTTCAGAAAAGGTTTTCATTTTGCCTCCACGGTATAAAATTACGTTAGATGGTAGATATATATCAGTCTTGTTTTCTGAAAACAAAACATCTAAATTAGCTGATTTCAAAAAAAAAAAAAAAAAAAAAAAATTTGAAATTATTTTTTAGTCCACTGCCAAATATTTTTTTTTAATTTGCATTAATTTTTCAGATTTTTTTTGCATACATGCTGCATCTACAGTAAGTCAAATAATTTGATCAAATTTATGCTTAAAACAAGAAAAAAATATATCTGTCAGTGGCATACAAAAATATTGTTTTCCCTTTAAATTAAATTTTTTTTTTATATATATATTTTTTTTCTCACGTTTAAGCATAAATTCACTTAATTGTGATAAATATATTGCATCTGGTAAATTTATGATGATTTAAGAATTTTGAAACATTCATACTGGAAAACAAGACCAAAAAAAACTGCGCTAGAAAATATTTTTTTGCAAAAGACGAAGAGCTTTTAAATTTTTGTGAAACATTTTCATTGGTCAAAGTATTCCCATGATAGACTGTTAAAGACACCGCAGAGGACGACGACATCTGAGTATTCACGATTCATAAAACGCCGTTCCAGACACTCGCTGAACACGAATGCGGAGAGAAACCGTGTGACTTTAACAAACGTACACCTGATTTCCCCCCCGAGCCGGGCAGCAGAGGCTTGTGTGTGCGGCCGTCTACAGTCTAGTGTGCTATTAGCTGCATTTACACTGAATGTAATGGGTTCAGATAACGTGTCACACTGAACATGTACTGTGAATACTGTGTAGAGAGGAATAAAATGATTGACATCTTTCTGCACCTCTGACTCGTGTCATTCTCGTTTATTTAGGAGTTTTAAAATGCTCAAATAAGTGATTTTTGACATGCAACCTCAGTATTTGATTCAGATATTGTTTAAAGTGTATATTATTGATTTATAATACATTTGCTTGTTTGTAATACTTCATTTGTTGTTAAACATGTTAATGGTCAGTCTGTTATTGACTTCTTTGACACTAGCCAATGAAATGGGCGGAGCGATACGTGTAGCCCCGCCCCTTTTTGCATATGCAGATTTTAAAGTAGTCTTGGCATGATCTGTGTACCATTAAAACATTCAGCCCAGACAAACCGCCTAATAAAAATTGCATCATTTCAAAATGAGTCTTGAAAATAAGAAACCGAATAGTCAAGCGAACTTTTAGCAGTGTAAGCGAACCTCAGATATGTTTAAGTAAAATGCAAATACTATGTATGAATAATCCTGGGCTTGATTTGCATTATCAACTTAAAAATGAGATATTATTTTAGCTGATTTATTAATGTTAAATGACAAAACTAGGACTACATTTAAAAAAGTCTCACTAAACGTATAAGCAATTTTTGTAGGAAAAAAACTATTGCACAGAATGCTTTGTTCATGTTTATTGGTTCAGTTTAATTCTTTTAACAAAAATACTGTAATAATTTAAAAATATGCTTATTTTATCAGTGGTTTAACAAGTTTAAAAGACAGATATGGCTTCATCAGCACTTTCTATGGTCAGAAAGTGAAAGGTTTTGTTGAATTCATTCAGAGGCCACAGAAACACAACACCATCAGACCCATATAACATCCACACATTCATAAACTCAAATGACTTATTAAAGTACAGTAGCACCTCGTGTATAAGGTCCGTCCGTGGAGTTTGTCACAGTGTGTTTGGCGTGATGAATTAAATACATTCCTTCAAGAACCGAAGATCCAAACGGCAAAAATCCCCATCAAGCTCTGATCTGAGATCATGATTTAGTCTAGAAATGTTCCACCTGTGTGCAAAAAAAGCCTGTTTTCACGTCCCGTTTTCACTATCAAGCAATATAAACGTTGACTTGTTTTGCAGCAGCATCGCATTTACTCTTGTAGCCGCCTTACAACAATGAGGCACAACTCAAGCATCAAGCATTAGTGCTTCACAGAAGAGAGCTCCTCCAGACGCCCCGAGAATAATCCCCAGAAACCACCGACTCAGGAAGATTCGCTCGGCTGAGGTTCAGTCTCTCGAAGATTGGCTTTTGACCTGGTAGAGTAAAAATTTAATAATGTTAATATTACTAGACAATTTGGAAAGAACCAACAGGTCACACACACATACATTAGGTTCGGTACTCATATAATTACACCCCTAATATAACACATATATATATATGTGTGTGTGTGTGTGTGTGTATGTTATATTAGGGGTGTAATATAACATATACATACACACATATATATACACAAAATATAAAACAATTATTAAAAGTGATGTGCTTATAGAAAGGAAGGGTTTTTGTATGCTTGTGTCACTGCTCAAATGATCGATGCAGGTGTGTGCTGTACCTGTTGTGAGTCATGTGACTCTTGACGAGGTGTCCGGCGGCGAGAGCGGACATCAGAGAGAGCTCTCCGGCCAGAACCGTGCCACAGACGATCCGCGCCAGCGTCCGCGAGTTCTCACCGGGACAGAGATCGCTGGAGCCGTGAACTCCCAACATCTGACCAACACAGAGCAGAGTGTTTAGCTCATTCACTGCCTAACTGACGCTCGTGTGTGTGTGTGTGTGTGTGTGTGTGTGAGACCGTGTGTGTGTGTGACCGTGTGAGTGTGTGTGTGTGTGTGTGTGACCGTGTATGTGACTGTGTGTGTGTGTGTGCATATTTATGTGGTTTATGAGGACACAAATTTGTATAATGACATGGGTATGACATAGGTATTACAAGGAGAAGGTGATTTATGAGGACATTTTCAGTGTCCCCATAATTTAAAACGCTTATAAATCATACAGAGTGAGTTTTTTTGAGGGAAAATAGAAATGCACCGTCTCCTGTGAGGGCTAAGTTTAGGTGTAGGGTAGGTGTAGGGCAATAGCACATACAGCTTGTACAGTATAAAAACCATTACGCCTATGGAGAGTCCCCGTAAACCATAAAAACCAACATGTGTGTGTGTGACCGTGTGTGTGTGTGTGTGTGTGTGTGTCCGTGTGTGTATGTGTGCGTGTGTGTGAGACCGTGTGTGTGTGTGTGTGTGTCCGTGTGAGTGTGTGTGTGTGTGACCGTGTGTGTGTGTGTGTGTGTGTGTGACCGTGTGTGTGTGTGTGTGTGTGTGTGACCGTGTGTGTGTGTGTGTGTGTGTGTGTGTGTCCGTGTGTGTGTGTGTGTGTGTGTGTGAGACCGTGTGTGTGTGTGTGTGTGTGTGTGAGACTGTGTGTGTGTGTGTGTGTGTGTGTGTGTGTGACCGTGTGTGTGTGACCGTGTGTGTGTGACCGTGTGTGTGTGTGTGTGTGACCGTGTGTGTGTGTGTGTGTGTGTGTGTGTGTGACCGTGTGTGTGTGTGTGTGTGTGTGTGTGTGTGTGTGTGTGTGTGTGTGTGTGTGTGTGTGTGTGTGTGTGTGTGTGTGTGTGTGTGTGTTACCTGCAAACACGCATGTTGTGCCGGCAGCCCGGTTCCTCCTCCCACAGTTCCCAGCTCTAAAGAGGGCATGGTGCAGGATATATACAGATCCTCTCCATTCGTCCCGAAACACTCCATCAGAGTGATGCAGTTACTGCTGCCCACCGTCTGCGCCGGATCCTACACACACACACACACACACAGACACACACACACACAGACAAATTATACAGCAATTATATAATAACTGATAGTAAATGTGTTATATTTTCATTAATATAATTTTATAAATGCATACATTCTTATAAATGATAATATTCACAATGCATAACATGATCAGAAATATGTGTATTAATAAAGCACATGTCATATTCGCAGCCGCAGGTCTCGCGCACCTGTCCGCAGGCGATGTAAATGGCCGTTACGATGTTTGCCGCATGAGCGTTGAAGCCCCCGATGCTTCCGGCCATCGCTGAACCCACCAGATTCTTACTGATGTTCAGCTCCACCAGAGCCGCTGTGCTGCTCTTCAACACCTGCACACACAATCGGCCGATGCTAAACGTTGGATTTTGGAACGGATTCAGGATACATTTGTACGTTCATGAAGATTTCTGTCTTTAGTAAACTGAGATCTCAAACCGGTCGGACCTCTTTGACGACTCGTGCTGGTACGACTGCTTCACACACGGTGGACTTTCCTCTGCCGTGGATCCAGTTGATAGCGGCTGGTTTTTTATCGGTGCAGTAGTTCCCGCTGACGGCTAGCAGACGCGTGTCAGGATATCGCTCCTGAAGTCTGCTCAGAGCCTGTTCGGTTCCCTACAGAGACACACAACCAATGCAACCGTAAACCTTCACGTCACACGGATGGCGCAGAGTTTTGGCCACTGTATTTTAGATAAACCTATTCATGAAACATTATCAGTACATTCAAAAATAATTTAATATAAAATATAAACACACAATAAAATAAACATTTTTACAAATATTAGGAATTTATGAAAAAAGATAAAAAGTATGTTTAATCAGATGATATCACGATTATAAATCAGGAGTATAGCGAGTGATTTCTGTTTAACGTAGTATTAATGGGTTGCCTTTAGTCACTATTTATACCTGTTTTATGTTTGACAACAAAACATATGTGAATGTGAACAGCTTTATTCAGTTGTATTACAGTATGTGATAGTTCACGGAGTAGAACAGATCTGTGCCAAAACTTGACGCAATGACGTCATAAATATGCAAATGAATATGTGACGTCACCTGCCGCCACGAAACACTGTAAATATATTATTATATATACTGGTTCATCACACGCACCTTTGACAGCATGTTCATGCCCATGGCGTCTCCGGTCTGAGACTGCAAGCGGATGTACAGGTTTCTCCCGGCCAAACTGACCTGCAGCCGGTCCAGACGAGCAAACCTGAGAAACACACAGAGCTATTTCAGAGCTTATCCTGAGCACACGTATCCCACAGCAGTGCTATATAGGGTCCATTCTGTACGTGACCTTTGCCCTCTGACCTGCTGGTGTGATCGAAGACCTGTTTGATGGCACTGAACCCCTCTGGACTGTCCAGCCAGCCCTTGACCTCCGCCGCCCGACACGCCGACGGCATCTGAACCACCGGACCTCGAGTCATCCCGTCCGCCAGAACACGACTGCTCACGCCACCCGACAACTACAGACACCAGAGAAACAGCGCTTAGTGACGAGACACTTAACATCAGAGAGAAACACTGACTGTGATACATCAAATACAACACAATGGATGTGTCAACAAAACAACCAAGACAGGAAAACAACATCAAAAACAAAAAGCAGATGAAAGAAAATTAACAAACGAAAAATAAATAAAATAAACATCAAAGCAAAAATGAACAGAAGTCAAAGAACTGAAGATTGGATGAATCAACAAAAGAACCAAGACAGGAAAACAACAATCAAACTATTCATTTAAAAACAAAAAAGCAGATGAAATAAAATCAATAAACGGAAAAAACTAATGAATAAACATCAGAAACAAAAATTAAGAATAAACAAATAAATAAACAAAAGAAGTCAAAGAACAGAAGAATGGATGATTTAACAAAAAAACAAGTAAAAAAATAGACAGAATAAACAGAAGATCAAAGTAACAAAAAGAACAAGCAAAAGAAAAAATAGAAAAACTTGATTTGCTACATAAAATTTATAAAAAATATAAATAAAAAAAAATAACAAAACTGAAATTAAGTGAAAGAGAGAACAAATGGAAAAAATAAATGAACATCAATATAAATAAATGATCACACTAACAAAAATAAACAATAGAAATAACAAATCAATAAAAAAACTAACAAAAGAAATAGGACGATCAACAACAAATAACAAACTAAAATAACAAAAGAAACAAAGAATACAACAATAAAGTAAACAGAACAAATGGAAAAATAAAGAAACAAAATAAAAAAGAAAAGCATAAACAATGAAGATAAAATCAACAAACGAAAAACAAAGAATACAACATCCAAAAAAGAAGCATTAGGAATAAAACAATAAACAACGAAATCGAAAAAATCTATGAATAAACACAAAAACAACAAATAGAGAATAAACGAATATAAATAACAAACAGAAAACAATAAAGAAAATGGAACAGAATCAACACTAGACAAACAAGTAACAGAAAAAGACATGAATAAACAGAAACAAAGAAACATAGAAAACAAGAACCAGAAAAAACGAAATAATTGATCACACCAAAAAATTATAAACTAAGACAAAACGAAATACTAGTGAACAGAGAACCAAAGGAAACAACTAATGAATACAAACAAAAAAGTTATACACCTAACATCAAGAAACAAGCGATAAACAACAATGAACCAAAAAACAAGGAAATAGTGAACTAAACATCAATGAGAAACACGCTAAGACGATAACAGAATCAAGAAAAAGCTTGTGACAAAGAACAAATGTGCAAAAAAAAATCGCTTAAAAAAACAGGATAAACCAACTAAATGAAAAATATCGAACAGAAACAACAAGAGAAACAATGAATTAAAACAAGAACATAGACAGAGAAACAAACTCAACAAACGTGAAAAACAATGAACAAACAGAAACAAAACTTAGCAATAAACAAACAAAGAAACAAAAGAAGTGAACGAACAGAAGAACGATGAATCAACAAAAAAACAAGTGAAAACAGACACAAGAAACAGAAGATCAAAGTAAAAGAACAAGCAAAAGAAAAGCTTATGAAAACTTGATTTGCTACATAAAATGTTAAAATGAAATAAAAAACATTAACAAAACTGAAATTAAAGTGAAGAGACAGAACAAATGGAAAAAAAGAAATGAACATGACTATAAATAAATGATCAAACAAACAAATTAATAAACAATAGAAACAAAGACAAGTGAAGAAAACAAACAAAAAAATCGAAATTAAATAACAAAAATCAATCAAACAAAATAACAAAAGTAAAAGAATCAACAAAAATGTAAACAAACAACAAATGGCAAAAAAAAAAAATAAATAAACAACCAAGCAGAAGTCAAAGAAATGAAAAATAGGAAATCAAACAACAAAGAAACAATTCATTAAAAAAGAAGCATAGACAATGAAAAATATCAACAAACTAAAAAAAATTTAAAAACTTGATTTCAAAAACATAAATTAGGAACAAACAAATATCAATAAACAAAAGAAGTCAAAGAACAGAAGAATGGATGAATCAACAAAAAAACAAGTAAAAAATAGACAGAATAAACAGAAGATCAAAGTAAAAGAACAAGCAAAAGAAAAAATAGAAAAACTTGATTTGCTACATAAAATTTATAAAAAATAAAAATAAAAAAAATTAACAAAACTGAAATTAAAGTGAAAGAGAGAACAAATGGAAAAAAATAAATGAACATCAATATAAATAAATGATCACACAAACAAATTAATAAACAATAGAAATAAAAAACAAGTGAAGAAAACAAACAAAAAAATCGAAATAATGAACAGAAATCAATCAAACTAAAATAACAAAAGTAAAAGAATCAACAAAAATGTAAACAAAGAACAAATGTGCAAAAATAAATAAAAAAATAAAAAAGAAAGGATAAACAACTAAATGAAAAATATCAAAGAAACAACAAAGAAACAATTCATTTAAAAAAGAAGCATAGACAATGAAAAATATCAACAAACGGAAAAAATCTAATGAATAAACATCAAAAACACAAATTAGGAATAAACAAATAAATAAACAACAGAAATCAAAGAACAGAAGAATGGATGAATCAACAAAAAAACAAGTACAAAAATAGACAGAATAAACAGAAGATCAAAGTAACAAAAAGAACAAGCAAAAGAAAAATAGAAAAACTTGATTTGCTACATAAAATTAATAATTCAACAAACAAAATCAATAAATGAACAAATGAAAGAAACTGAAATTAAAGTGAAAGAGAGAACAAATGGAAAAACAAATGAACATCAATATAAAAAAATTATCACACAAACAAATTTATAAACAATAGAAATAAAAAACAAGTAAACAAACAAACAAAAACATAGACATGATGAACAAAAATCAATCAAACTAAAATAACAAAAGAAAAAGAATCAACAAAAAAAATAAACAAAGAACAAATGTGCAAAAATAAATAAAAAATTAAAAAGATCAACAAAAGAAAGGATAAACAACTAAATGAAAAATATCAAAGAAACAAATTAATATATACCAGAAACCAAAAAGAAGAATGCCTGAACAAGCAAACAAATAATAAACAACATTAATCAAAACAAACGAATCAATTAATCAGTCAAAGAAAGAACAAAGTGAAGGAATGACAGAAAAGGAAATAAAGCAGAAAGAATGAACAAAAGAACAAAATGAACGAGCAAAAGAAAGAACAGAAATAGAATACTAGTACAATGTCATGCTTTTTTTTCCTCATTATATATTTATTTTATTAATATACAATAACCGCATGACTCACTGTGACGGCTCTGCATCCTCGGTTAGTGCTGGCCACTAAACAGCCTTCTGTTGTTGCCATGGGGACGTGGAATTCTTTCCCGTCCAATAGGAGTGGTCCGGCCACGCCCACTGGCACAGGTACATAGCCAATCACATTCTCACAGTTAGTGCCAATCACCTGAGGAAATGAGGAGATTTAAACATTCATTCGGCTGTGATGTCATCACACATGTGACCCTGGCTCTCCAGAGCAGCACCTTCGAGTAGTCGTAGTGTCTGTAGGGCAGGTTCTCCAGCGCAGACGTGTCCGGGAGTTTAGACGGACAGCATTTCCCTGCGTATGGCCACGCCTCTCTCTGGACTCTCCATCACTGCTTCCAGACGGTATCCCAGAATGCCCCTGCACTCCACTAATGCCATCACCTCCGCGTTAGTCAGGCAACAAGCTCCTCTCTAAAAGAAGAGAGAGAGAACACGTAAGGCACATGACGATTGGTTCATTACTGATTGATTACTTAAGGGTCTTTAAGAGTCACAAGACAAAAAAGAAACAAAATAAAATATAAATAAATCATCTAAAGAAACAAATGGAAGAACAAACATCAGAAAGAAAAACTTAATAAACAAAAGAAAGAAAAAAACAAGCGAACAAACAACATATAAAAGCAGATATATATAAAAAAAAACATGAAAAATTATGAATGTGCAAAAAACTGAATAAATTAATTAAAAGAGAAAAAAATATTAAAAACAATAGATGAACAAATAGAAAGAAAGAAACAAAAAAATATATGAATGGAAGAACAAACTAATTAATAAACGTCAGAAAACAAAACAAACGAACAAAATAAGGAAAGAACAGGTGAACAAGCAACAGAAAAAACTGAAATAGTGAAAAATAGATTAAAAAACGAAGCGAAGAGAGAATGAATGAAAGAAAGTTAAACAATGAATGAATTTCCAAACAAAAATACCCCAAAAATAATAATTGAAAGCAATAAAAGATGCAAAAAACTTAAATGTAAGGAATCAAAAAACTAACATTGAAATAAATAAATTACTAGAAAAACAAATACATGAATAAACATGAAACAAAACAAACAATAAATAAATCATATAAACTGAACAAGTGGAGAATAGAAAGAGCTAGCATAAAGCAGATCAGTGTAATGCATGTGACAGGGACTGAATTACTTCGGGGTCTTTGAGGATCCTCAGACATTCGTCCACAGGGCGGCGCTGGTGAGACCGGAGCGCATCGGGCTCCTCCTCACGGTCTCCATCTGACAGATCAGGCGGCTCTCCTTCGGTGTCATTCGTAGAGACCCCCCTCAGGGCTTTGGGCGGGGCCGAATCCCTCTGACAGCGCTCCTCTCCTCCGCTCTTATTGGTCAGGGAGCAGTTGGGCGTGGCCACGTGGGATTTAATTGACAGGGAGGACTCGGTTTCGGCCTGCTCAAAAAACACGTACTTGGCCGCCAATAACAGAGCGAGAGAGAGCGTGATGACCTGCTCCAGATCCACACTGAGAGAGAAGGAGATTATCACTAGTGATTGAATAAATAGAGGAGCTTTCACTCTCAACAGTGTCATGTTTCTCAGCTCGTACCTGGACATGGTTCTGTCGGACTCCATGTTCGTCGCAGGCAGAAGCACGTCTGAACTGCTCATGTTGTGCGTCTGAGATTCAGTCACGAGTCGACTGCGAGCGTGAACCAGCGCCAGACCCAGAGACTGAAGCAGAACCAGAACAGTCAAAGGACATCAGTAAGGCTGCATTTATTACATTAACAATACAGTACAAATATTATCGCCATTTAAAATAACTTTTTATGTGAATATTGTAACTGATTGAAGTGATCAAATCTGTATTTTCAGCATCATTACTGCAGTCTTCAGTGTCACATGATCTTCAGAAATCATAATAATATTTTGATTCGCTGCTCAAGAAATATTAATGATTATTATCAATGCTGAAAACAGTTGTGCAGCTGAACATTTTTGTGGAAACTGTGACATTTATATTTCAGCATTCTTTGATGAAAAGAACAATTAATTTGAAACTGATTTTTGTAACATTATAAATGTCTTTACTGTCACTTTTGATTCATTTAATGAGTGAATGTGATGAATAAAAGCATGAATTAAAACACGTACAGACCCCAAATGTAGTGTATAGTAAGCCTGATGTTTCCTAAACTCACCATGATCATTTTGACCTTCTGAGTGACGGGGTTTGGTTTGTTTCCCTCTTCTTCCTCCAGAACACGAGCGAAATGACTGAGCTGCCAGATGGGCCGACCCTCACGACTCTCCCGGGACAGCTGGACGAGAGACTGGGGTCAACGCTCACTCACGTCTGGGTTTATATGTTATACAGAACATCTTACAAACACACTGACCTCTAACACCAGCGACACACAGGCGGGGAAGAAGGTCATGAACACTAAGTAGTTGGCCAGAACCGACACGCAGCCGAAACAGCACATGATCTCCAGCTGACGCACACCTGCAATCAGACAGGAAGTAGTTACGGCGAGAGACGCAGAACTTGAAGCAAGATTAGGATCAGGTTTGTAAGAGTTCCAGTGACTTTTAACCAATGACTTTTCCAGTCATTACTAATTACTGAATAAGGTTTTTTAGAAGTTATTTATATACAGTGGTGTGAAAAAGTGTTGGCCCCCTTCCTGATTTTTTTTTTTTGCATGTTTGTCACACTTTAATGTTTCAGATCATCAAACTAATTTAAATATTAATCAAAGATAACACAAGTAAACACAACATGCAGTTTTTAAATGTGAGTGATACTTGAAGTAGATCAAAAGATCCTCAAAAGCGACACATCATGTTGAGATCCAAAGAAATTTAGGAACAAATGAGAAAGAAAGTAATTGAGATCTATCAGTCTGGAAAAGGTTATAAAGCCATTTCTAAAGCTTTGGGACTCCAGCGAACCCCAGTGAGAGACATTATTCACAAATGGTGAAAACATGGAACAGTGGTGAACCTTCCCAGGAGTGACCGGCCGACCAAAATTACCCCAAGAGTGCAGCGACGACTCATCTAAGAGGTCACAAAAGACCCCACAACAACATCTGAAGAACCGCAGGCCTCGCTTGCCTCAGTTAAGGTCAGTGTTTACGACTCCACCATAAGAAAGAGACTGGGCAAAAATGGTTCCCAGACGAAAACCGCTGCTGGTTTGAAAGGTTTAGGGGGCAAGCACTTTTTCACACAGGGCCATGTGGGTTCCCTTCATAATAAAAAACTTCATTCAAAAACTGCATGTTGTGTTTACTTGTGTTATCTTTGATTAATATTTAAATTAGTTTGATGACCTGAAACATTAAAGTGTGACAAACATGCAAAAAAATCAGGAAGGGGGCCAACACTTTTTCACACCACTGTATGTATGTGTGTATATATATATATATATTCACTCTCAAAAATGTACATTATTATTTAAAAGACTCATGACTTTTCCGCACATGCAATCAGATCACTAAATCATCCAGGTTGATATGCCTATGGTAGCACAACTTTTTTATGTGTCAACTTTGGAGAAAAAACAAGAAAGTATTGAGAGAGACTCAAGGAGACATGCAGCTGTAACTGACCAGACATGGTTCCCACCCCGATGACCAGACACTCCACCACCGCGTCCAGGGTGAATGTGGGTCCCAGGATGGCCATGCCTTCAGCGATATTCTCTCGGACCTCCTCCTGTGCAATTATGTTACATTTATATGAATTAGTTTTTATTTTAATATTCCATTTTTATAGTAATTTTGTTGTTTTGTCATAAAAAAAATTATCCATATATTAAAATAAATATTTATATTATTTTAATACATAAATTTAAGTCAAGAAATAATATATTTATTTAATAATTTAATGATTCTAGTTTTAGTAAACTATAACTACCCTGATTATAACACATAGTAACGAACAGCAATATCCACTTGGATACTTTTAATGTGCATTTCTAATAATCTTCACTTCAGTGATTGTGCCAAAGCATTAATAATTTGCATAATCTATATTGAAACTACTTATTTGAAACTACCACTTGAACTGATTCACAGAAATCATTTAAATTGACTAAAAATACAAAAATATTTATTCCAGAAAAATACGTATAACATGCAGAAAGTAATTTGGGACGCGTCTACATGGTCAAATAAAATACATATAAAAAACTAAATGTAATATTCATACTGAATATTCATATTTAGTGCATAAATGCTATTTCTGTACCTGTGAGTTTGAGCTGAGAGCGAACTTGGCCAGTGTGCAGGCTTTAGACAGATCAATCAGCAGCAGGAAGAACGGCAGCGCCTCACTGCAGGAACACGACGAGACCGTTCAGAGACAGACTCAACACAGAGCACATGAACATGAGAGACAGATGAGGTTCATACTTCAGTCCGGTGAGCTCTTTACCCAGAAACTGAACGACCACAGTGCTGAACACAAAGCTGGAGAAGATGGTGAACAGACCAGCGATGCCTGGACACAAAACACAATAAATACTTTATAGAATATGAATGAGTAAGATGAGAGGAATACCTGTACATTTAAACATCGAAATTCATGACTCTTATCCTTAATGTGAACAATTAATCAATGCATTGTTTATTCTAAAGAAAAATATGTTTGTATGTCTTAATAATATTTCATTAAGTAGTGTATGTTTCAACCATTTGTCATATATAATTCATTTCACCATTTAATCAAGTGCTCAAATTTCAATAGTCTCCTCCTGAAATGTGCCGTTTCACTCAGAAATATGTCGTTACTAAAGAAAAACTCACCCAGAATGTATTTGGAGCCGAGCTGACGGAGGTTTCTGAACTGGAAGTAGATGTAAATGATGGCTCCACATCTCGTAATGGTTAAAACGTTCATGTTACTGCTTAGATTTGTCTAGAAACGTGCAACCAAAAAATGTGTATGTTAACATTTGTTTTTATGTAATATAAAAATGCTATAATGTATAAAAATGTTATGTTTCGGTAAAGAACATAATTCCCAAACATAGCAACCTGAGCTAGACTTCAGTAGGTGATAAAAGAGCTATAACCTTGTGTATAAATATCTAAGAGATCTACTACACGTTTATTGATTGTATGATCTGAAACGTGATCCGTGTACCTCCTGTACTTTGGGACACTGATGGTTCCAGCCACAGATCTGGTCATTGGTAGCGAAAGCGTTCATGGACATCAGACACATGGTCACAGCAACCGTTCCCAAGATCACCTCCCACGGATGAGAGGCGACGAACAGGCCGTGGAGCCTGAAGAGACGGTGACAGCATCATCAGAGCTTCAGCGGGTCACCTGTCAACAGAACACACGGTCTCATCAGAACCGAGCTCAGCTGCTCATCCACGATACTGACTTAGATCAACGCTGGATACATTTAGCCATTTTACTCCTGTTTTCCTATTCTCAACATGTGGAAACCAACTAAATCATCAAAAATATGAGACTGTTTGAATAAAAACAGGGATAGATCCTTTATAATATTATTAAAACAGCCAATATTATTAAGTAAATAAATGATAAACTATGTTTTTTAAACTTATTTAATGTGCTTTTCTTTGCTCTTTTCTCATTTCAGTTAGCCATTATTTTAAGCTCTTACTTAACTTTTTCATTTTAATGGATTTAAACAGTTAATGTCATACTTTTGAGAAGACATAACTGATTAAACATCCATCAGTAAAGTAACGAAAGCTGTCGTTAATAATACAAATAATAAAATTTTTAACAAGAGAGATGACAAACTCTGGCTCATTAGCATGATCACATATATAATCAGTTGAGCTGTAATAGTGATCAATGAGACCATCAACATACAAACATTATACTTTTACCTTTGTAACACATATTAAAGAAAACGAAAAGCTATAAGTTAGTCAGTCAAATAGAGATGAGCTGACAGCATGCTAAGCTAATTTAGCATAGGCTAAAGGAGTCAGCTGTCATTGAGCCTCATTTTCAATAATAACACATACACATGTCAGGATAACTCATTATAGCGACTGAAGTGAGAGATTTAAGAATGAAGTTAAAGATTTAAGTGGTAATTTCGGTAATAATACAACACAACTTTACCCTCATCTGTTCTCCTCGGTGACTGTAACTGACGTAACCGGCCTCAGCGGGCTCGCGCACGACACGCCCGGAGCGCGCAAGCACCGCCCACTAATGGGACGTCATGAGTAACGTCAAATAAAATAAAAGTTTATGCAAAGAGTAGAATATAAGTTCTTTGGTTTATGAAAGTTACCCCCCGCTTTTCTTACTTTAAAGAAGATATTAAAACCTACATTAAATATTTTACATGCAGTATCAAACAGGCAAAACTTTGAATGTATGCTCACTTTTGGTGTTTTTGTGTCATTTTTATTTAATGTTTTTTTTTTGGTAGGAAAAATTGTGTTTATTGTTACGTTATCTGCTCATTTATGTATTATTTATTTACATATTTTATGTTTCTCTCTCTTTTTTACACTCTTTATTAACAGATGGAACATTGATTGACAGATGAAGCTCGACGCTCCACAGCCTCCAATGAAAATGTGAGATTTATGTTACTTGGAGGACGATGCTCTTGTGGATAAAGCATGTAGCCCAAGAATATTAAAACTCCATTCCATCGACTGGAACACTTGAAATCATACAACTTATTCAGAAATGGAGTCAAATCTCTGAAAAATGAGCTGCAGTTCTTTGAATCGCTGTTGTTTCCTTGAACCATTGCCTTTCTGTTACACCGATTACACAGATCAGAGAGCAAGACATGACACAGAGATGTCCGAACGATTGAGCTTTATCAGAACACAGCTGGTGAGTACTTTAAACATGTTATCTGTACTGTTATCAGGACAGTGACTTTCAATATACATTACAGCCAATTCACCTATAAGCATTAAGAGCTTCGAGTACGCAGACAGTGTTGTATAGAAATACATGTTTATTATAGTGTCCAAGGACAGGCGTCTAGATGAAAATGAAGAAGATCTGATGATTCACAAGCCAGTGGATCACTTGGGATCCAGAAACATGTAAGACGAAACAGCAAGGATTTAGATCAACCTGATAATAAGAAATGGAAATGTACTATTATATTCAATCAATCTTTCTCTAATAAAAGAGTCCCTAAATGCTTTAACATTCAAATATTGGCGTTTTTTTCCTTAGTGTGTGAAAGTGAACGAAGGAGATCAGAGAGAGAGAAGTGAACGTCATTAGACCACAGCAGGTGAGCATTTTCACCATCCGTTATCGGTTCAGCTATTATTACTCATTAAATTAGTAAAGAAAGTGGATTATTAAAGCTTGTATAGGCTACTGAGAGATAAGAGATGATTCACAAGCCAGTGTATCACACAAATCTGCAAGACAAAACATTTACATTTATTCATTTAGCAGATGCTTTTATCCAAAGCGACTTACAATTGAGGAATACAATAAGCGATACATTATAAAGAGGCAAATAGACAGTGGAAGTGCTTGTAATACACATTTCTAGGCATTGTTCAGAGCAAATACTAGCCAGACAGTGAGAGGTTACGGAAAGAGAGCAAAGTTAAGGAAAGAGAGTGAAGTTTTTTTTTTTTTAAGATGACGTCAAGTGATGAGGGAAGAGATGAGTTTTCAGGTGTCCCTTGAAAATTGGCAGGGTTAAGACATCTGGCTGAACATCGGTCCCGCGCACGCTGGGGAGCAGACATCTGGCTGAACATCGGTCCCGCGCACGCTGGGGAGCAGACATCTGGCTGAACATCGGTCCCGCGCACGCTGGGGAGCAGACATCTGGCTGAACATCGGTCCCGCGCACGCTGGGGAGCAGACATCTGGCTTGAGCACCTGCCCCTTTGCCCAAAGTGCCCTTTTGTCAAGGCCCTTTTTTTTTTTTTTATTAAACACCCTTCTGTGAAGGCCTGCCCAATCTAACTATTAGTAAAATTAATGATTAATAATTTAGCCGTAAATAAAATCACCCACATGATAACCTTTCACCTGACGACCTCATCCGAACGATCCCTCGCGCTCAGGCACCACTTCAATATCGTCCGCGCTACGGTTGCAGCTTAAGTAAGTGGGGTTCTCAGCGGAGTGGTATGCTTGTGTACTTATCATTATTATTATTTTACAAGAACAACGTGAAGAGAACATGCATTGCACAGCTTGTGTTTAAATCGCTGTGTTTAGCCTGCAGCAAATGCCACTTCTAACGTTATACACAGCAGCAGCACCATAAACAAAGGTGCATGTGTTCACTTCGTTCGTGCTATTTGAGGGAGAAAAGTTTCATGGGGGTGGAAGGGTCTGGTATTTTAATGTCATTTGACTAAAATCTATTCATACTTTTACTTTTATTGTTACAGTATTTACAGCATCCGCATCAATACGCGTATCAGCAAGGAATGCATCACTATACATTGCTGTTATGATATTTTGTGCACAGCCCTATTTAAAGCCTTGTTTCATGTGCCCCTTTTATATTTTGAGCACCTGCCCCTCCAAAGGCCTCTGCACGGCCCTGTATCTGGCTGAACATCGGTCTCGGTGCGGTACCAGACGAACGTGGGTCACACTCCACCGAGGGAGATTGAAAGGCATTGAATTAACGAGTTTGCTCGCACGGTTTAGCCTATTGTTAAAATAGGATTAACGATCCGCTACACCTAGCTTCTGCTCAGGATCCTGCGTCAGAACAGGCAAGGACCGCTTTTCCTTTCACTTTCGATTTAGAAAGGATACTGATGTTTGTTTCTCGTTTGTTATGGGCTAGTTTAGTGATTATTATGGGTTAGTTCACAGCACGAGGTACTTTGTGAAGGTGAATGTATTGTGCTTATTATTGTTATTATTATTTTCTGTAAATAATTGTCATTACGCCCTATGTTTGGCGACATATTGAGGAAGCTACTCGATTACACCAGGGGCCCTGACTGGACATGAAAAACAAAACCATTGCGATGTGCCGTGCAGAAGAGTATGTAGCACAAATGTGTTTCTTTCTAAGGACGCATCTATTTAGCAGTTCAAACACTGTATCGATGCTACTGTGATGCTTTAAACACGCTCATAAGTTCAATCTAAAAGTGCGGTAAAGTTGGCAAGATATTCACAGATTCGACTTTTCCGGATCAATAACTCGCGAGCAAAACGTTTTTACGGCACAAATGACACCTCTTTTCATTCGTAGTGATGTAGTAAACAAGCTACACGCGTGTTTTCCTCAAAACAAGCTTTCCTCCGCTCTGTACAAAATACATTGATCTAAATCAGTGGTGTAGTCTACGTGATACGCAGGTATACGCCGTATACCCACTAGGAAAGTCAAAGGATTTCCGTATACCCACTTAAAAAACGTGAGGATACGTAACAACATCGTTTTGTGACAGAACTTTCATTCATAGACAGTAAGTTAGGTAGATATCAGCTGCTCAGCACACACGAAAATGTTCGGCCGAAAATGGCATTATTGTTTCGGGCCGAAATTAAAAAAACAGGCGAAAATGTAAACCGAAAATGAATGTCACCCACCCCTCCCAACCGTGCGCAAGCGCTTAGGTTTCACTCACGATCGAGCTGTTATCACGCGTCTGCCTACCAAAGATTGTCATGTCAGCGCAGGACCGGCGATCTCCTGCCCCCCTTGCAGTGATCTGAATGATGATGTGACTGAGTGTTCGTGCAGGGTTCGCCTAAACACTTTAAGAATAAGATGACAATAAACGAGAACTGTCTGAACTGAACTCGATTTTAGGCTATTAAACGAATTAATGCATCATAACACAATCAAACATTACACATCTGTTAATTAACACAATTAATTAGCCCCCCAATAATTTAATATTATGATATATATATATATTATATATATATATATATATATATATTAGTATACGTTTTTAAAAGAGGCCATTTTCGGCTTCAGTTTCGGTTTTCGGCCAAGTGCATTCTAAATTTTCGGTTTCGGCCCAGAATTTTCATTTCGGTGTATCACTACAAAACTGCCTACCCTACCTTTATGCTTTTATACGGCATGATGAAACCTCCTGGGACTGTGCTTGCTTAATCACCCATATCCTAACAGTACTATTTTAGCCATACACACTGTACGGACATCTCGGCCGCATTTTCATCAGTAACCCACATCTGCAGAGATGTAATGTGACTATATCAGCTTGTAAGCTTGAAGCACAAACATGAGCACAGCCCTACAATGAAACAGAGACTTTTTAATGTTTTGTACATCAATAACCTCACACATTCAAGTATAACTTTTTTGGTGTTGGTCAACACTTATGTTGCCATTGCAAGTAATTAAATGACTTAGAATACAGTGGTGCTGTGCATTTTAAATGGTTAATGGGGAAAATGTATTCTTAAAATGCATTCTAAAAATAAAAATAATTCGCAATAAATAATTATTCACGATATTTTGAAGTGCCCACGATAATAATATAGTGCATGTTCATTATCGTGATGTATTGTATTACAGATACTGGCACATGTCTAATTTAAAACATTTACACCAATACAGCCACTTCCACAGTAGGAAAAAATATAGACTATGAAAGTCAATGGGTGCTGCCAACTGTCTGATTACCAACATTTTTCAAAATATCTTCTTTTGTGTTAAACAGAAGAAAGAAACTCATACAGTTTTGGAACAACTTGAGGGTGAGGAAATTATAACAATTTTCATTTTTGGGTGAACTATACCTTTAAGAATGATGATACTATGAATATGGTACCTGGAGCACAGGTTTTATCAGCTGACTGTCTTTTGTTGTTTATAATAAATTGGAATGTTGATAACACATAAGCAGTCTTTAATAATGCTCTCAATTACATGTAGATGCATACTTTATGCATTAGTGAGTGTGGTGGTGCCATGGGGTGTCGCTCTGGGATGGGTGCGTATGAGGCTGGGAGGGGAAAAAAGCACAGTATACTCACTACAAAAAGCTAGACTACACCACTGATCTAAATGCGCTGGCGTCTGAGAGACAAGTCCTAAGGGACCGTCTGCAAAGTGCGAAACGCGATAAACGTTACTAATAAAATACTCAATACCTTCACAATAACACACTGTAGTGTCACCAAATTTAGTTCACACGTCACTGCTCTCCTGCTGGTTATACTACAACAGTTATTTATAAAATTATTGCTTTTACACGTTTTATGATTTTTTTATTATGAAAAAGTTAATAACTTTACTGTAACACACTGTACTTTCACCAAATTCACTTCACACTTCACTGATCTTATGCTGGTTATACTACAACATTCATTTTGAAAACAATTGCTTTGGCATATTTTTTATGATTATTTATTATGAAACAAAGTTAATAACTTTACTGTAACACACTGTACTTTCACCAAAATCACTTCACACATCACTGATCTTATGATGTCATACTACAACATTCTTTTTGAAAATAATTGCTTTGGCATATTTTTTATTATGTCAGACGTTATGTCGTGACGACATAGGGATTTACTTGGAAGCCGTGACTAAAGAGAAGGAGAGAGACTAAATCATCTCTGACTAAAGAGAAAACGCCAATGAAATTGGCTAGTGGATTTTGCATACCTGAGCCACTCCCCGTGCACACAGGTATAAAAAGGCGACAGGTACATCCACTCAGTGGTGTAGTGGAGGGTATACGCAGGTATACGGCGTATACCCACTTCTTTATCAGTCGGCTTTGCGTATACCCACTCCTAAATCCCTTCTGATGCGCAACATTCAGTAGTGTCATGCAATATCTTAAAATGAAAAGCTGGTTTTTACTTCGTTACTGTACTCTAGTAAAGTACAGATACTTGAAAAATGTACTTCAGTAGTTTTATTTTGAGTAGCTTTTCATTTTACTTCACAACATTCCAAAGCACAAGATCGTACTTTTTACTTCACTACATTTCATAAAACATGTCGTTACTCCTTATAATACATCACGTGCTCCGAGACGCAGAAACGGTGTCTGATTCATGAACAAACTGATTCTTTTCAATGAACCTGTTCAATCGGTTTGCAAATCGTAACAAACGATTCATTCTCGAAATGCAATGATCCGATTGCAGCTGTTCTCGAGTCGAAAACTCACTGATTCAAATGAACCGTTTAGAGCGAGTCTCCGGTGAACTGAACTCACAAGTAAAGAACCGGGAGATCTTGTGAGTGCGCGAGACAGATGCTGCGAAAAGTAAGTTACTAATGTCGAATTTTAGGATTAATTATTAATCTGAAAATCATATTTAGCTCAAAACAGTCCGTTATTTGTGAACTCATTTTGCTGTAAAGGGTGATCTATTTAAGCCCACTGAAATGCTTGAATGCATACACATCAACATCAGTGTCTCTATGTTTTAGGTCAGAAAAACGAAACATTAAAATTACACAGATTAAATAAAATAACTCATGCACATTCATATTCCCCACTGCTGTAACATTAGCAGTTTTATTAAAATGCTACGCATTTAGCCCTATGTGACGTCTGTTTTTATATTGTTTATCAACAGTAGGCCTATACATTTTTGTATTGTTTAGCTCAACTAGCCGAATAGACAGATATTAATGTTTATTCATAACCATACTGAAAATAAATAAATATTGTTAACTGTCTTGCTAACAAGCTTGCTGTTGCTTAGTTGAGGAATTGTTTAGACATAAAGTCCAAATATTTTATTCAACCACCTAGATAGATTACATTGAGGGAAAATAAATGATGTGATGTTCAGAACATGGTTACTACAGTAATTATCAGAGTGGGAAGTGATACCCTCTGGCCAGGGGTGTTTTTACACCACAGACAAGGTTTGAGAAGAAAAAAAAATTAAAACAGTAAGTTCAAAACAGCTCTAATACAGAAAAATCGTGCCATGTGAGGCTTGCGCAGCCGGTCTGTATGAGAGAATATAGTTGAGAAATCAAAATACATTAACATAACTAAACAAAGAAGAAACATTGTGCGGTAAAAAGGAAGTGATATGTATATATATTATATATATATATATATATAATATTTAGGCTATAACTTATTGTTAAGCAACACAAGAGAGTTCAATAAATTCCATTGACTTCTGCTGCTTTCATTTCTTCTTCAGTGGAAAGATACATTTTTGTTGAGGCTGATTTCATTGAATTCATAGTGTCTTATTATATTAACTGGAAGTTATTAATTAATATAATTAATTATTAATAAAATGTAAAAAATTGTTATGAAACAAATGTTGACATTTAATAAGGTTAAGAAAAAAACTACCCTTTATATATGTTGTTGTTGTTTTGGCTAGTAGAAGTTATGAATGTTACGAAGTTATGAAGTAACTTAAAAACGTATTAGCCAAATTGGCTGGTGAGTGAAAAAGTTCATTTCAAACCCTGTTGCAGACCCCTGGTATAAGTAAAATGTATGGGCAGGTCAAGGCAGCAGGTTTAGTTGACGTTTCCTCAGGGGATGGAGGAGTATACCCACTTCTCCAGGCACCACTACACCACTGCATCCACTGATTAGGTTTTACGCTTCGGAGCCGAGACGAGTCCCTGGCAACCAGCGATGGTTCAAGATTGTGGCATGGGGACATAACGTCTCCGTTCCCTCCATCAGGGAACGGGGGTTACGTATGTAACCTAGACGTTCCCTATCTGTCGGTCACTACGAGTTATGTCGTGACGACATAGGGGTCCTATGGAAAGCTGAACCCCGTCACAACCTTGTGGCATGCAGATGTTGACAAGCGAGTGCGTGACAGACAAATGCCATGCAAGAGGTTGCAACCTTCCTACCGCCCCAGCGCAAATTCGCTAACTTTGGTGCCCACCGGGACCACTGAGTACATCGCTGCTGGAGATAGCCAAGCCGCTGTTCCTTTCCCCACGGAATCGGAAGGGATTTCGACCTTCAGTGAAAGACGGCTTCAGGTCTTTCCTATTTGTTGTTACAGCTTGCCGTAACGGCAGAGAAGCGAGCCTTCCGGAGAAGGGCGCTACAGAGGCCACATCCTGCCTGAAGGGAGAACATGTGGAGACACTGATATGGACTGACCCAGGCTTGGGGCAGTACTACATACGACTGGGCTCTGGGGCAGATCCTACCTAGGTGTAGGGAGGAGGTGCTGCCAGCAGAACCAGACAGAGAGCTCTGTCAAAGAGAAGACACGGGTTTACCATGAGGGAAACCTTACCGTGGAAGAAAACACATATGGGATTACCCAGAGGGGAATCAGGCCATACGGACACCTAGCCCAGTACAGGGGCTGATCGGAGACCCGGGCGAGCTAACACCAGTACTGGGCCTGGCGTCAGACTGCTCCGCCCAGTCTGACTGCCGGGGGTGCTTGGAGGATTCCACCAGGGTTCACCGTCCGGGGAACTGAACTGGGGGAGAAAAAAGGCGCTCATATCCCCAGGTGAGGGGGAATGGTGCAGCAAGCGTGACACCGGCCAGTTCTTCCCGCCCATTACTTACCCATCACACGGGAAGAAACTGGCTCAACGCGGAGATTGTAGAATCTTGCGAAGGTGTTCGGTGTCGCCCGGCCAGCAGCTCTGCAGATGTCTGCCAACGCATGGGAGGAGGCAACACTCCTGGTAGAGTGAGCCCTCACCCCCAGGGGGCACGGCTCGCCTTGCAACTGGTACGCCAAGGCGACGGCCTCCACTATCCAGTGTGCCAACCTTTGTTTGGAGACAGCCTTCCCTTTCTGCTGCCCTCCGTGGCAGACAAAGAGCTGCTCAGAGCTTCTGACGCTCCGGGTGCGGTCCACGTATATGTGCAATGCTCTTACGGCACACAGCAACGCTAAGGCTGGATCTGCCTCCTCCGAGGGCAGTGCTTGCAGGTTCACCACCTGATCGCGAAGGGCGTGGTGGGAACCTTGGGCACGTATCCAGGCCGGGGTCTCAAGACAACGTGAGAGTAGACCGGCCCGAACACAAGGCACTCTTCGCTTACCGAAAACGCCTGGAGGTCCCCGACCCGTTTGATGGAAGTGAGCGCGGTCAGGAGCGCTGTCTTAAGAGACAGGAACTTCAGCTCGACTGAGTCCAGCAGCTCAAAGTGGCCCCTCTGAAGTCCAGCCAGGACTATAGAGAGGTCCCAAGAGGGCACAAGGGGAGACCTGGAGGGATTCATCCTCCTGGCCCCCTTCAGGAACCTCACGATGAGATCATGCTTTCCCAGGGACCGGCCGTCCACTGCATCGTGGTGAGCCGCGATAGCGGCTACATACACTTTCAAGGTGGAGGGTGACAGCCTACGCTCCAACCTTTCTTGCAGGAAAGAAAGCACTACTCCAATCGTGCATCTTCGGGGGTCTTCTCGGCGAGAAGAACACCAGGTCGCGAACAGACTCCATTTCAGTGTCTAGATTTGCCTTGTTGAAGGAGCTCTAGCCTGAATGATGGTCTCTACCACTGCCGGTGGTAGACCACTCAAGTCTGCCGCGTCCTGTCCAGGAGCCACACATGGAGGTTCCATAGATCTGGACGCGGGTGCCATATGGTGCCGAGCCCCTGAGAGAGGAGTTCCTTCCTCAGAGGAATGCGCCAGGGAGGTGCTGTCGCGAGGGAAATGAGTTCGGGAAACCAGGTCCGGGTGGGCCAATGGGGCGCGACCAGCAGGACCTGCTCCTCGTCCTCCCTGAGCTTGCACAGTGTCTGTGCGATTAGGCTCACTGGGAGAAACGCATACTTGCGTAAGGCCCGAGGCCAGCTGTGTGCCAGTGCGTCTGTGCCGAGGGGGCCCTCGGTCAGAGAGATGTACAGCTGGCAGTGGGAGGACTCAGGGGAAGCAAACAGGTCTACCTGAGCTTCCCCAAATCGACTGCAGATCAGCAAGATCGTCTCGGGATGGAGTCGCCACTCTCCGGGGAATGAAAGCTGTCGTGAGAGCGCGTCGGCCGTACGATTGAGCTTCCCCGGGATGTGAACAGCGCGCAGTGACTTGAACTGCGTGGGACTCCAGAGGAGGAGATGGCGGGCGAGCTGTGACATGCGGTGTGATCGTATACCTCCCAGCCGGTTGATGTACGAGACTGCCGCAGTGTTCTCCATGCGGACTAGCACGTGCTTGCCCAACAGCAGTGGCCGGAACTGCCGTAAGGCTAAATGCACTGCCCACAGCTCTAGGCAGTTAATGTGCCAAAGCAGTCGGGGCCCTGTCCAGACCCCCGAGGCTGCCTGCCCATTGCATGTAGCGTCCCAGCCCATGCTGGAGGCATCTGTTGTCACAACAGTATGCCGGGACACTTGTTCTAGGGGCACCCCGGCCCGTAGAAAGGCAAGGTCCGTCCAGGGGCTGAGGGAGCAGCGACACTGCTGGGTGATACCCACTCGCAGTGTACCGCGGCGCCATGCCCACCTCGGGACCCGGGAGTGTAGCCAGTGCTGAAGTGGTCTCATATGAAGCAATCTGAGCGGCGTGACTGCAGCTGCGGATGCCATATGCCCCAGGAGCCTCTGAAACTGTTTCAGTGGTACCACATTCCTGCCTCTGAAGGAACTCAGGCAGTTCAGCACTGCTTGGGCACGTTCCTCCGTGAGGCGTGCCGTCATACTCACAGAGTCTAACTCCACACCAAGAAAATAGATTCTCTGCACAGGGGAGAGCTTGCTCTTTTCCCAGTTGACCCGAAGCCCCAACTGGCTGAGGTGCTGGAGCACCAAGTCCCTGGGATCGCCCTACTGCTCTCTGGATTGGGCTAGGATAAGCCAATCGTCGAGGTAGTTGAGGATCCTGACACCCAACTCCCGTAACGGGGTAAGGGCGCCTTCTATGACCTTCGTGAACACACAGGGAGACAGGGAGAGCCCGAAGGGGAGGACCCTATACTGCCATGCCCGTCCTTCGAACGCAAACCATATGAACGGTCTGTGTCGCAGAAGGATCGAAACATGAAAGTAGGCATCCTTCAGGTCGATCGCTGCAAACCAATCCCGGGGCTGGATGCATTTGATAATGCGCCTGCGCGTTCCCATCTTGAACGGGAGCTTGTGTAAAGCCCGGTTCAAAACTCGCAGATCCAGGATTGGTCGAAGGCCACCACATTTCTTGTGTACGATGAAGTAAGGGCTGTAAAACCCCTGCCTCCTCTCGGCTGGCGGGACCGGCTCGATTGCGTCCTTTGCCAGGAGGACAGCAATCTCCTCACGCAAGACAGGGGCATTCCAGACTGCCACCGACAGTCGAACTGAATTGCGTAGCTGAGTCAAACTGTGCGCGTGAGCCAGCGAGACAGGCTGGGCAGCATGAGCCACGCCTCCAGACGCTGTGCAAGCTGCTCCAACGGCACAATCGACATACCTGTGGTGGTGCAGCGAAAGAGAGTAGGGGTGGATGGTACAGAAGGCGGTGCGTTCTGAGGCATCCTCACCGAACTCCCTGGGTCCCAAAAGGGACTGGCCAGAGGTGCGTGGGGAGGAATGTCGTCCCCGAACCATACTCTCTTGGCTACTGGCAAAATGGGTCGTGGGCGAGAGTGAGGAAGCAGGGCGTCGCACACTGTCGTCCCATGGACCTGAGAACCCGGAGGAAAAGGAAATTGCTCTTTCTTGAGAAAGTGGGTACCGCTGGCCCTTGGACCAGCGGCGGAACAGAAATGGAAGATTCTCCTCCCGGACCTCCACCAGGGGAAGGAGCGGCGCTGTTCTTGCCGTCTCCTGAGAAAGAGCAAATTCCAACATCTCCGGGTTGCCCGCGTCAGGGCCGCTTCGTCGAATTCCTGGACGACTTGGGGCCTGGCTGGGACGCGGGGGGCGCCGCTCTCCTGCGAGAGGCTCAATGCGCCGGCCAAGGTATCGATTCGGCCTGGGGCGGAGCAGCTCTGGAGGACGCAGGAGGGCGCCCACGGCGACGGGCAGACTGAGGCCTGGCCCCGGGGGCAGCGGTGGATGGTGCATCACGCCGGGGCAGGTGTGCTGGATCGCCTCGGTCTGCTGCTGTACCGCCGAGAACTGCTGGGCAAAGCCCTCAACGGTGTCGCCGAACAGCCCTGCCTGGGAGATGGGGACGTCGAGAAAGTGTGCCTTGTCGACATCCTTCATCTCTACCAGGTCGAGCCAGAGATAGCGCTCCTGGACCACCATGGTGGACATCGCCTTCCCAAGGGACCGCGCCGTGACTTTCGTCGCTCGTAGAGCGAAGTCAGTCGCCGTGCGCAGCTCCTGCATCAACCCCGGGTCGATACTACCCTCGTGCACCTGTTTGAGCGCCTTGGCTTGGTGAACATGCAGGATAGCCATGGCGTGCAGGGCGGAGGCTGCCTGGCCTGCAGCGCTATAAGCTTTGGCCGCGAGAGCGGCTGTCAGCTTACAGGCCTTGGACGGGAACTCTAAATTATAGAGTATACTCTAAATTAATAAATGAAGAATAAAAGAAAGAAAGTAAAACACAACAGAGATAATGATTGCTCTCTTTAAGCTACACAAACAGGTATAATTCATATATAAAGCATAATTCAGGTTCAAGGCTAAGCCGTACTCTTCTGGATGTCTCTTTTATCTGACAAACCCAATGAAGCAGCAAGACCGCTTTCAGATGCAGACCGTGAGATTTGACACCACAGTTCTGTACAGCACCACAACGCCGACATTGATATAATCGTTTTCATTCTCAACCTTTAATATTTGTGACGTTTATATTATTTGGGTGTAATCTTCAAAAAAATGTACATTTAAATATATTGAAATAGTAAAGGTTTTATTCAGAACATTTGATAAAACCAAGGATCATTTATTGTTATGATTATACTGTTGGACCTGAAATGTCAGGCAAAGTATTATTGATCATTGTGACACAAATGTATTTTTACTTGCAGGTGAAAATGGGGGCATCGGAGGTGAGTCATGTTATTTATAAATATAATTTAAACATTTGATACAGTTTAACATATCCAGCTTTATATTTTTGGCGAGTGGGGCGGGGCCGAGAGCCGTGGGAACGGAGCGAGGCCGGTGGAGTAATTGGTAATGAACGACACCTGCGCCACTCACCGGTCTCGAGTTCCACTGTTGTCACTCCTCATTTAACCCTTCCGAAGCTCCTCCGTGGGACTCGAGACCGGTGAGCGGTGCAGGTGTCGTTCATTACCAATTACTCCACCGGCCTCGCTCCGTTCCCACGGCTCTCGGCCCCGCCCCACTCACCACAATATTCTTCATAAGCAATTCACATTCTATGATAATAATTAACTAATGATAATTTATCAATAGTTTATAGCAACAATACATTGTGATTCTGCTTATGCGATACTTTACATTTACATTTGTTCATTATAGCTGCTTTGATCCAGTGTGACTTACAAAAGAGGAATATGTGTAAATATATTATTACACTTTTACAGTTAGTTATGTAGGTTAAATTCAGGTAATTTGAGACATTTTGACATACTTTTCAGTGTCAAAAGTAGCTCAATTAAGCTGAATTCATCCTTCATTGCTGCTGACCTATTGAGGTTTCGGTTTATTTAATGAAGAATGCAATACTCATACTTCAGAGATTGTATCAGAGATCACTGACATCACAGATAACTAATCATTAAAACAAATGATGCAAAGACACTACAAGACTATTTATACAAAACATTTGGAGTATTTTAAGAATCTGATGCTGATCTCACAGGAGAACGTTATTTCACGAGGTGGCAATTTTGTATGAATTTGATGTGAATTCTATACATTTTTATAAATAAATATGAGCATGAAGGCCTGCCTCTAACCCCACTGCTAAACATAACCATCATTGCACCCTGAGCAGATTGTATGAGCTAAACAGAGAAGAATGTATTGAATTCACTGTAAGTCACTTTGGTGAAAAGAAAGATTTTCCCAATGAATGAATGAATGTAAAATGATCTGTGAGAAGCAAAGTATAAAAAAGCCCATAATAATAACATTTTCATGTCGCATCATACAGTCACATCCATCACCTGGAAGCTCTCCATCTGAGGAGAGGAAGAGAGAACTGGAAAAAAGAGAGAAAGAAATGGATAGAAGAGAGAGAGAAATGAAAAGAAGAGAGCAAGAGATGGATGGAAGAGAGAGAGAAATGAAAAGAAGAGAGCAAGAGATGGCGAGAAGAGAGAGAGAACTGAAAAGAAGAGAGCAAGAGATGGAGAGAAGAGAGAGAGAACGGGAAGAGATGGAACTGGATAAAAGAGAGGAAGAAATATGGGCTCTTCGAGTACGTGAATTCCCAGCAGCGGAGGCATCATCAGGAGTGGCAATCCGATCACACAGAAGCACAGGTGTGATGACACTAAATAAAAGTGTGTTGATTTACATGTTTACATCAAGTACATCGGTCCCACGTGAATCACTTAGGTCAAACATCATTTGTTCACATGGCTTCAATATTTACTCTATAGAATGAAATCCTTCAGTTTCATATATTTTTGTGTCACATAACTGAATTGTAAGATTGTAGAAAGTAGCTAACAAGCTATTATTTGCTAACAATAGCACATTTCAGCATGATAAATGCTATGCATTAAACACTCCTTGAGAAAGGTAGTACTAACATCTAGCACCGTATCAGCCCACGGCCCAAGCAAATGCTCACTCTTCTCCACAATCATAGCCCGGTGTAATTTAAACCGTTCTAATAATGCCAACCCAGAACATTAAACACTACCAAGTGCCCTCCTCTTTCATCTTGATAAAAAACACATAAAACAACACTTCATTTGATCAGTTTTCCTCTCAAGCAAAGCATGCTGGGAACTACAGTTTTGGCATACATTTTTTTTTGAGTACTTGATTCTGTCACATTCATCCTAAATAACTGAATCTAATGCATTAAGCACAATTGAGATAACTGCATTAATCAATAGCAAAGAAATCAAGCTTAGAAGAAACACAATTTTGTTGCGTAGATTGTAAGTAATATGATTGGACGACTTGTGTTTTCCTGTTTTCTCCAGAATTGGAGGCACGAGAGACGCTGACTGAAGTACTGAAACCTGTGCAACGTAACAGCAAAGAATTCATACACCCTTACAGTAAGAACTACTGTACTTTATCAATGCACATTTCAGTGAACTTGATGACAGAGGATAATTAAATAATTATAATTTCAGAAGATACACCGAAATTTCACTTTGGATGCCACAACACACTCTGCCTCCAGTGATAAGATATTTAATAACGTTATCAAATCACAACTCTGCTCAATGGATTCAAATAAATCCAACATACATTTAAACTATAATAGACCTGCATTTTTACTCATTGCTGGAAGCAACACATGACAAGTAACACACACTACATCATCAAATGACTTTTGTTTTCATTTATTTACTCTATACCCCAGCGTTGTCACGTAGACATATGCAGTGCATGAGTTGGTCAAATATCTGCATGAGATCCATTGTGTGCTTCTAAATCTAAAGGTTTTGTCCTCTCCTGATCCACTTTGCTTTCAATTCTTCACTGTTTAATAGTGTAAACACATTTCAGTGTTATAGTCACATTTGAATGCAAAGTAACAGAATAATGTGACATTACATTTACAATGTTTCCTAACGCTGCTGTTACAACTAACGTTCCTGGAAAAAACATGGCATCTAAATAGTCTGTCTGTCTATTTCAGTGCCTGAAAGTGAGCCCACACCTCCAGCTTCTCCTGAACAGACCAGGATTGCACTGAAGCAAGTTATCAGATTTCCAGATTAATCAATTGATCAATATATGATATATAACTTTATTGTCAGACAAAGACTGAGTTTTTTCTTGCACTACAGTATGTTCATTGACAATTACTACCACATCTTTACAAACTCTTATAACAAAATACAAAGTTTCACAATAGACGCAACAAAAGATTCTTGTTAGTGGAGTTTTAATTTGTCATATGCCATATTCAGTTCTAGGACAGCTTGATGCACAAAGGAGTGTTTTAGGTCTAGATCATTCAAATACCTTTTCAAGAAGCTGCCCCACAAGAAAAGTTAAAGTTATAGGCCAAATATACAAAACACCTGCATATGTAAAATTAGAGATGACAAATAAACCATGATTTGGGAAAAAAAAGCATATTTTAATTATCAATAAAAACTATTTGATTACTCTGAAAAACTCCATGTATTTTCCATGTAATGCCTAGTAAAATAAAACTAGTTCTAATTTCGAATACTATTTAGGACGGACAGTAAACGAATTGGGATGCTGCCGTAGTGATTATAAGCACGGCATTATTTTTTTATTGTAAATCTTAATCAAGAAAAACAAGCTAAGGTGCATTAAAAAAACTCAATACTTTGGCAGCCAATGTAGAATTGTTTATGGAGCAGATAAAGTGTATTTATCATTTGTCTCATCCTTAAACATGAGTTAAAGGCTGAAATGTGAGGTTTATCATTTTCTTTATAAATTGTTATAAAAAAAATGTTAGGCTATTTGAACATTTACATGTGAGAAGATAATATGTTATGTTGTAAGTCAACCGATAATTTTGGTTTGTTTAAAATCTGTCCATCATTTTAATGTCATTAATTGTTTATGAGAACAAAAAGTGCAGAGTGATGCAAATGTATTTGTTGTTTGTTGATTTTCAAGTGTCATGTGGAGTTTATTATCATTTCTATCATATAGAAGTACATAGTGAAACAAAGCAAAGTTTCTCTACATAAAAAAATAAATACAGTTTTCAACACAAAACTTGGTAAAATGATTTCAATGCATGTTTGGTCACTATATCATGATATGAAACTTTGAAACCCTTTCTGTAAAATACCTCACAGATTCCAAGCAGGTGAAAAATTAGTATTTCTACTTTAAATAAGTATTTTTAATTGATTATCACATTCTTGTATTTATAATCTAGAGACAATGACAAAGGGTAATGACTTTAGGAACGAGACTTTAGATTATTATTAACACTTATCAAAATGTTGAGGAGATCCAAAATAAAGACCAGGGGCCGTATGTATAAAGCCGCTCAGAGTAAAATTTTAGTCTTAAGTGTGTCAAAATTCTAAGAATGACGTAATGTTACTCCTATACTTAGACTTAAGAATAAGAGTGATTCATAAAGGTTCCTAAGTGTTAAGACTAGGTCTCAGCTCCTAAATTATTTAAGAGTGCTGGGGACGTCTCCTAACCTAGTTAGGAGTAACAAGATGGCAGTACAGAGGAGGAGACTGCGCACTTTCCAAGAACGAAAGAATGTGTTGGAATTATATGATGACAGGGATTTGATAAAACGGTACAGACTTGATCATCAAGGTATTCTTTTTGTTACCGACTTAGTCAGAAATTCATTAACTCCTCAAACTCTACGAAATAATGCTTTAACTGCAGAACTGAAGGTAATAATGACTCTGCGTTTTTTGGCAACTGGAAAAATGCAGCAGTGCACCAGTAATGACTTGGGCCCATCACAGTCCACAGTCAGCAGAGTCTTAAATGGCACTATCGCAGCACTAACCACCCCAAACATAGTAAGGCAGTTCATTGACTTCCCAACTGACCTTCAAACTTTACGGCAAAAGCAAGAAGCTTTTATGAGAATTGCAGGCTTCCCCGGAGTTGTTGGAGCCATCGATGGCACTCACGTTCGCATAATTTCTCCAACTGTAAATGAGGAGGCATACGTCAATAGAAAAGGATTCCACAGTATCAATGTTCAAGTTGTGTTTGATGCTGCTTACAAGATCATGGATCTTGTGCCAAAATGGCCAGGGTCAACACATGATTCTCGGGTTCTTTCTGAGAGTGGCCTCACTGGGTTATTTGAACAAAATTATGTTCGCCCTGGATGTCATCTGGTGGGTGACTCAGGATACCCTTTAAAACGCTGGCTTTTTACCCCTTACAGAAGACCACAAGGTGAACAGCAGCTAAATTATAACAGGTACTGTACAGGACTGAACTTCAGGCAATATTTAACCTGGTATTATGCTTCTGGTAATATATAACGCCAGTTTTGTTCAATAAGTGCATTCTTGATTTTTTCTTGTAACATTTTTCGCCTTGAAGAGCACACAAAGCAACAAGAGCTGTGGTGGAGAGAGGAATTGGACAGCTGAAAAGGAGATTCCATGTCCTTCATGGAGAGATTAGACAGTCCCCTGAGCGTGCTAGTCGCATTATTATGGCTTGCGGCATTTTGCACAATATTTGCAAAGCTCGAAATATACCACTTCTTGATGATGATGATGGTGATGACGATAACGACGATGACAGTGATGATGATTATGATGGTAATGACAACAGTACCATCAACCCCACATTACAAAGTGGTTCAAGCAGAGAATCAATAAGGGACTGCTTTACAAACTTACATTTTGGGTAAGAAAAACTTGTAGACAAAAAGCAATAATTAACAAATTTGTGTTCACACAGTTTTATTTCCTCAAACATAAGTACAATCATTGATCATTCTTTAATCTCTTCAGTTTTAGTGTGTAATATTCATTTTGAACATCCAACAACTTGATTTGTAATTTTATTTTTGTTTTTTTAAGAGACTCAATGGTATCTTCAGGGTCTACACTCTGTGCAAACCCTGTGTCCTCTTCTGGAGGACACAGGAAGACATCCTGAGATGTGGTGCAATGTGGCATGTCAGATGGCCCGGCTCCAGCGTCATCAGCACTACATTCACATGCAGAAAATATTAAAGAGCAAACATGTTTATTCAATCCGATATGGTGATTTTTTGGTGTTTTTTTTCATTGTCCATAGATTAAAGTAACTAATGTCAATTTAATAAAGAGATTATTAATTCACATTAATTTTCTTACCATCCCCCCCCCCCCCCCCCCCCCCCCCCCCCCCCCCCCCCCCCCCCCCCCCCCCCCCCCCCCCCCCCCCCCCCCCCCCCCCCCCCCCCCCCCCCCCCCCCCCCCCCCCCCCCCCCCCCCCCCCCCCCCCCCCCCCCCCCCCCCCCCCCCCCCCCCCCCCCCCCCCCCCCCCCCCCCCCCCCCCCCCCCCCCCCCCCCCCCCCCCCCCCCCCCCCCCCCCCCCCCCCCCCCCCCCCCCCCCCCCCCCCCCCCCCCCCCCCCCCCCCCCCCCCCCCCCCCCCCCCCCCCCCCCCCCCCCCCCCCCCCCCCCCCCCCCCCCCCCCCCCCCCCCCCCCCCCCCCCCCCCCCCCCCCCCCCCCCCCCCCCCCCCCCCCCCCCCCCCCCCCCCCCCCCCCCCCCCCCCCCCCCCCCCCCCCCCCCCCCCCCCCCCCCCCCCCCCCCCCCCCCCCCCCCCCCCCCCCCCCCCCCCCCCCCCCCCCCCCCCCCCCCCCCCCCCCCCCCCCCCCCCCCCCCCCCCCCCCCCCCCCCCCCCCCCCCCCCCCCCCCCCCCCCCCCCCCCCCCCCCCCCCCCCCCCCCCCCCCCCCCCCCCCCCCCCCCCCCCCCCCCCCCCCCCCCCCCCCCCCCCCCCCCCCCCCCCCCCCCCCCCCCCCCCCCCCCCCCCCCCCCCCCCCCCCCCCCCCCCCCCCCCCCCCCCCCCCCCCCCCCCCCCCCCCCCCCCCCCCCCCCCCCCCCCCCCCCCCCCCCCCCCCCCCCCCCCCCCCCGGGGGGGGGGGGGGGGGGGGGGGGGGGGGGGGGGGGGGGGGGGGGGGGGGGGGGGGGGGGGGGGGGGGGGGGGGGGGGGGGGGGGGGGGGGGGGGGGGGGGGGGGGGGGGGGGGGGGGGGGGGGGGGGGGGGGGGGGGGGGGGGGGGGGGGGGGGGGGGGGGGGGGGGGGGGGGGGGGGGGGGGGGGGGGGGGGGGGGGGGGGGGGGGGGGGGGGGGGGGGGGGGGGGGGGGGGGGGGGGGGGGGGGGGGGGGGGGGGGGGGGGGGGGGGGGGGGGGGGGGGGGGGGGGGGGGGGGGGGGGGGGGGGGGGGGGGGGGGGGGGGGGGGGGGGGGGGGGGGGGGGGGGGGGGGGGGGGGGGGGGGGGGGGGGGGGGGGGGGGGGGGGGGGGGGGGGGGGGGGGGGGGGGGGGGGGGGGGGGGGGGGGGGGGGGGGGGGGGGGGGGGGGGGGGGGGGGGGGGGGGGGGGGGGGGGGGGGGGGGGGGGGGGGGGGGGGGGGGGGGGGGGGGGGGGGGGGGGGGGGGGGGGGGGGGGGGGGGGGGGGGGGGGGGGGGGGGGGGGGGGGGGGGGGGGGGGGGGGGGGGGGGGGGGGGGGGGGGGGGGGGGGGGGGGGGGGGGGGGGGGGGGGGGGGGGGGGGGGGGGGGGGGGGGGGGGGGGGGGGGGGGGGGGGGGGGGGGCTCCAGAGGCCGCTCCGATCCGGGAGCCCGCAGAGTCCGCTCCAGAGGCCGCTCCGATCCGGGAGTCCGCAGAGTTCGCTCCAGAGGCCGCTCCGATCCAGGAGCTCGCCGAGTCCGCTCCAGAGGCCACTCCGATCCAGGAGCTCACAGAGTACGCTCCAGAGGCCGCTCCGATCCAGGAGCTCACAGAGTCCGGCACTCCGGGTCCCCTCCTGGTTCCGTCCGGTTCCCCAGAGGCCCTGCTGGCCCTTTCCAGCTCGCCTTCGCCGCTGGTCCCGCCCAGCTCTCCTTCGTCCGCTGGTCCCGCCCAGCTCTCCTTCGTCATTTCATACAGTACACCAAATTGGACTTTCTTTTTGAGGCCAGACCACACACTGGACTCTAAATTTTCTTTATAAATTGTTTTTTATAATATATTATCTTGGTACTATTTGAACATTTACATGTGAGAAGATAACTTTATGTTGTAAGTCAGTCAACCAATAATTTTGGTTTGTTTAAAATCTGTCCATCATTTTATGTCATTATTGTTTATGTGAACAAAAAGTGCAGAGTGTTGCAAAGTAATTTGTTGTTTGTTGATTTTCAATTGTCATGGGGAGGTTTTTATAATTTATACCATAGAAGTACATAGTGAAACAAAAACAAAGTTGTCTGGACAAAACAAGAAGGACAGTTTTCAAGACAAAGGCTTGGTAAAATTATTTCAATGCATGTATGAATTCTTCTTGAACACGTCCAGCCCTTTTAATGATACAGGAAAACAGGAGAATTTGGTCACTATGCATGATATGAAGACTTTGAAACCCTTTTGTAACAAGGCCCAAGGATTCCAAGCAAGGTGAAAAATGAATTTCTTCTTCAAAGAAGTTGTTTAATTGATTAAATCTGGTATTTATAATCTAGAGACAATGACAAGGGTAAGACTTTTTGTTTCTGCAGGAGGTGTGGCACACTGGTAAAGAAAGGACTTTAGGAAGGAGACTTTAGATTATTATGACACTTATCAAAAGTTGAGGAGAAGGACAAGAGACAGGGCCCGGTATTCATGAAACTTAGTGCAAGGTTGCAAGTAACAATATTCTAAGGAACAATTCTTAGAAATGTGGGATCAGTAAATTAAGGAACAAGACCAGGGTAACAGAAAAAAGTAATTCAGAAAGCATCTTAACCCTTGAAAGAGGTCTTAAGGACTGCAATTGTTAGGAGTTCGGACGAGGACTTTTAAGGAGGCTTAAGAGGTGTTAGGAGCGGAGAACAATGGATGAAACATGAGGAGGGAGGACAAAGGTGGCACACAATGCATACTGATAATAAGGCAAGGCACATTAGATCGTGCAGGGAGGTTGTGACCGATGTATTAAAGGCATGTACCCAGGACCGATCTTTAAAGGACATGTACCGACCGATCTTATAAGGACATGTTAACAAGGCGACAGCGCAGAAATGCCATCGCACCAGAAATGGACGTAATCAGACATTAACAATACATATTTGGCAACTGGAAAAGGCAACTATGCAGCAGCGGATTTGGGTCTGTTACAAGACTTAAGAACCTTATTATGTCGCTGTTCATTTCCAAGGAAATACATTAAGTATGACAGCATGGGAAGGTAAAAAGGGAATAGCATGTGTGCGATTATAAAAAGGAGAGAGAGAGAGAGAGGTCAGAGAGAAATTGACAGAGACATGGCAGAGAGAGAGGACTGAGACAGAGAGCTTGAGAGAAAGAAAAAGAAAGCAATGGCCAGAGAGAAGAGAGAGCCAGTGAATAGCAGAGAGAGAGACCCACGAGAGAGAGAGAGAACGGAGCGCGAGTGCGGAGACCGAGAGAAGAGAAAGAGAGATGAGTGCCAGGGAGCGAGACCAGCTCCAAAGAAGAGAGTCAGCAGAAAGAGAGGAGCGACGGCTGAGACCTGAGAGCGCGCGCCAAGAGAGCGAGAGACGGAGAGATCAGAGCTCTGTCACAAACAATGAAAACTAGACCGAAGTGAGAGAGACCCTGAAGCAGTTAGTTAAACTGTTTTTTTTTTTATAGTGACACATCAGATATATCAAGCAGATGACAAAGTAGAAAGAGAGAAAAAAAAATTGTTTGTAATAGTAGAGCGTGAGAAGAGAGAGAGATTGCATAGAGTATTTATAGAGTTTTGGGAGCGTGAAATTTAGAGAGAGCAGAGACATCGTTAGAGTTAGCACTGTTGACGAGAGAGATTTGATTGAGAGTTTGAGACTCTATAGCTTAGGATAAATGTATAGTAGACTGTGAGTGAGTAAGAAAAGGTTACAGATGAGACAGATATCAGAGAGAAAACCAAAGCCAGAGAGAGTAGAGAGAGGCGAGAGAGCTAGAGAGAGAGATTGAAAGAAGTCAGGAGAGAGTTCGAGAGAAAGTGAGTGGAGAGAATTATTTAAAGAGAAAAAGGCGGTAAACATTGGAAAAATTACGCTTGTAATTTCAAAGTGAAGGCTTATAATAAACACTACTCTTAAAAGCGCTCTTACTTCCTTTTTGGACAACCAACCAATCACAGTCTTCAAAAGAAGTGTCATAGCTAGCAACGGGGTCACCCACATCCTCACTATTTTAAAAAGGGTTTGTATTTACATCACTCAGAGTTGCTCTCTTGGACTGCAACTTTTAAGCTAAGACTCCTAGCTTGTAATTTTTAAGCTAAATTAGGAGCTCTCTGAGAGGCTTGTAGAATTTATTTATACGGGCCCTGGACTTTTAACATGACATTTAAGTATCCTTTACTTAACGTTATGAACTGAAATTTTCAACAATGAATGATGTATCAATGACTGTCAAGCTTTGGGGTGTTGATCGACTCTTTCTATGTTTTGATTATCATTCTGAATCCAATTCTTAATCTTTGTTCATTTTTAGTTCGAAATGTTGGTTCTTTCTTGATTTATGAAACTTAGCCATTGGTGTTTAAGTTCATTAAGCTGGAATTAAATGTTTTGGTTTACTAGCAGATAACTCTGTTCTTTCTTTGATGATTTGTATGTTCAGATTGTGAATATAACAAATTAATACTTGGGGTAGTAGTAAATGTTAAGTTGCTTTTAAAAAGCTTATGAGTATACTTTTAAAATGAAACTAACTAGACTAAGTTTACTTAGACTATACTTCAAAGTGTACTAAAATTGCTACTAAACCCTTTAAGATTAGTAAGCTATTGGTATTCGCCAGGGCCAGCCATTGAGTTGAGCATATGTTTGATCAGCTGTTTGATGTTTAGTCATCTCAAAGAATCACGATTTGAGACATGAAAAACGTCATGCATTTCACAATCTAAATAAGATAAAACTGTCCTAAATAGCAAATCGTTTTTGCTAAACATGGAAGCTTAAGCTAGCTTTGAAGGACATGGTGGCGCTAGCTAGATCACTTGCATTAGTTTTATAAGTATACGGGCCCATAATTGTATTCTTTATCATCAAGGTAAGAGTATCCGTCAATTTAACTGCAAATAGTTTTATTTGGGTGCATTCACAATATCAACAAAACCTTTAGTAAAAGAACAAAAGAAAACAAGGGTGGTCTTGATAAGCAGGAACCCTTCACAAAAACTTAACCCAAATTCAGGAAAAACTTGCCTCACTGAAGGGATTAAGATTTTTAAAGCATGCTACAAATGAAGACTTTATAAGGAAATGATTGCAATTAACAACCCTTTCATTAGCCTATGTAATCCGTTAATAAATTTCTCTCTAAAGGCGTGTCCAGGTGAGGAGTTATGGGGAGGGTCCTCAATCATGTTATTCCCTGTATGTATGTTCTATTCTTTCTTTCATGCGTTAATCTTTCATTATACTTTCTTTCTTTCTTTCTTTCTTTCTTTCGCCAAGATCGTGTTTGCATGCAGTACAAATCGGTACTGTGACATTTTAGTATTATGCTGAAAAATAATTTCCTAAATAATATTAACGTCACACTATTTTAAGAATAAAGACAGAATTGCCAAATAAAAAATGTTATATTGCGTGAAGTTAATGTAAAAGATCCAACTTGTCGTTCTTAACATGAAAAATAGCAATAAAACGTAGGCTAGAGGCTTTAAATAAACCCTACTCTTAAAAGCGCTCTTACTTCCTTCTTGGACAACCAACCAATCACAGTCTTCAAAAGACTGTGTCATAGCTAGCAACGGGGTCAGCCCCACCTCCTCACTAAGATAAAAGTGTTTGTCTTTTCCTCGCTCAGAGTTGCTCTCAGATTGGTCCTGAATCACTTTTAAGCTAAGACTCCTAGCTAGAAATGTTTAAGCTAAATTAGGAGCTCTCTGAGAGGATTCTTAGAATCTTTATGAATACGGGCCCTGGACTTTTAAAATGACATTCAAGTATACTTGACTTAACGTTATGAATAAAATGTCAACAATGAAGAGGTATCAATGACTGTCAAGCTTTGGGGTGTTGATCGACTCCATCTATGTTTTGATTATCATTCTGAATCCAATTCTTAATCTTTGTTCAGCCTTTTGTTCAAAATGTTGTTTATTTCTTGATTTTTTACTTATGAAACTTACCCACATTCAAGTGTTTAAGTTCATGAAGTTGGAATAAAATGTTTCTGTTTACCAGCAGATACTCTGTTCTTTCTTTGACGATTTGTATGTTCAGATATTCATATAACAAATTAATACATAGGGACATAGTATACAATGTAAAGTTGACTTAAGGAAAGCTTATGAGTATACTTGCAGCATGAAACTACTAGACTAGTAGTTTACTTAGACTATACTTCAAAGTGTACTAAAAATGCTACTAAACGTACTAAATTAGTAAGCTATCAGTATACGGCCAGCGCCAGACAGTGAGTTGAGCATATGTTTGATGTTTAGCCATCTCAAATAAACACGATTTGAGACATGAAAAACGTCATGCATTTCACAATATAAATTAAAAAGTAAATAAATGTGTGATAAATATCCAATCGTTTGTGCTAAACGTGGAAGCTGAAGCTAGCTTTGAAGGACATGGTGGCGCTAGCTAGATCACTTGCATTATTTTTCTAAGTATAAGTGGAAAATTAAATTTGTAGTTTTTTCTCATCAAGGTAAGAGTATACGTCATTCGAAGCTGCAAATAGTTTTATTTGAGTGCATTCACAATATCGACAAAACCTTTTGTAAAATAAAGAAAAGAAACAGGGTAGTCTTGATCTTGAGCAGGAACACTTCACAAAAACTGAACCCAAACTCAGCAAATACTTGCCTCACTGACATGATACATATATTTAAAGCATGCTACAAATTACTACTTTATAAGGAAATGATTCCAATTAAAACCCTTTCATTAGCTTATGTAATCCGTAAATATCTATTTCTCTCTAAAGGCGAGTCCAGTGAGGAGATATGGGGAGGATCCTGTCATGAATCTGGTTCCCACTCACTCAAACTGCACATCACCCTTGGACTACATTTCCCATCATGCACTGCACTCACACATTCCCGTCCACCATTACACCAATCACACAGCTGTCACCATTCACTCATCAACTCTGATTGCCTCACCACACCTGCACCTCATTCTCTCACTCACATAAAAGCAGCACACAAACACTCACCCAGTGCGAAGTCTTGTTTTGCCCTGGCTACATTTCTGAGCGTTCTTCCCCGTATCTGTTATCTCTGTGTGTGACCCCGGACTGCCCGACCTTCGATCTCTGAACCTGTGCCTGTGACCTCGACCTCTGCCTGGTATTGTTTACGTCTCTGCTTTGCCTCTGATATTCCTGTTATGCCCGCTGACCATTGCCTGTGTGATTCTGCCGCTGTCTAATAAATATATATTACTGCACTTGGATCCCCTGCCTTTGACCAGTCTTTACAGAAGACTTCGCCAACTCAGATCCAGCAGCATCATCTCACCTACCCAGCTCAACCATGGACAGCATAAGCCTACTCCTACATCTTCGCCAGGGAGGCCTGACTATGGAAGAGTATGTTCACCAGTTTTGTGAGCTGTCTTACCGGGTACCGTTGTACGACGAGTATCTGTTCAAGGACTTGTTTTATTTCGGACTCACCAGTCAGGTCAAGGCCAGGTTTAACAAATCTTTGTTTTCTGGAGGAGTGTATCATGGGAGTTTGAGGGGCCTTTTGGACTATGCCTTGTTGTGTGCTGGCTCTTCCTTCACTGTGGGTGTCGCAGAGTCCGCTCCAGAGCCCGCTCCGTCCCAGGAGCTTGCAGAGTCCGCTCCAGAGCCCGCTCCGTCCCAGGAGCTCGCAGAGTCCGCTCCAGAGCCCGCTCCGTCCCAGGAGCTCGCAGAGTCCGCTCCAGAGCCCGCTCCGTCCCAGGAGCTCGCAGAGTCCGCTCCAGAGCCCGCTCCGTCCCAGGAGCTCGCAGAGTCCGCTCCAGAGCCCGCTCCGTCCCAGGAGCTCGCAGAGTCCGCTCCAGAGCCCGCTCCGTCCCGGGAGCTCGCAGAGTCCGCTCCAGAGCCCGCTCCGTCCCGGGAGCTCGCAGAGTCCGCTCCAGAGCCCGCTCCGTCCCGGGAGCTCGCAGAGTCCGCTCCAGAGCCCGCTCCGTCCCGGGAGCTCGCAGAGTCCGCTCCAGAGCCCGCTCCGGTCCGGGAGCCCGCAGAGTCCGCTCCAGAGGCCGCTCCGATCCGGGAGCCCGCAGAGTCCGCTCCAGAGGCCGCTCCGATCCGGGAGTCCGCAGAGTTCGCTCCAGAGGCCGCTCCGATCCAGGAGCTCGCCGAGTCCGCTCCAGAGGCCACTCCGATCCAGGAGCTCACAGAGTACGCTCCAGAGGCCGCTCCGATCCAGGAGCTCACAGAGTCCGGCACTCCGGGTCCCCTCCTGGTTCCGTCCGGTTCCCCAGAGGCCCTGCTGGCCCTTTCCAGCTCGCCTTCGCCGCTGGTCCCGCCCAGCTCTCCTTCGTCTCCGCTGGTCCCGCCCAGCTCTCCTTCGTCATTTCATACAGTACACCAAATTGGACTTTCTTTTTGAGGCCAGACCACACACTGGACCTCCTAAGATAAGATAATGAATAGTTTCATCAAATCATTACTCTGTACAATGGTGACTATACAGTGGTAGACTTTCAATGGTCAAGCTTCAACTACTAGAATGGTAGACCTTCATTAGATGTACAGTGCCTTGCAAAATTATTCATTTTTTTCCCCATTTTTTTATGTTGCAGCTGTCAGGGTTGGGGTGAATTGATGAGAGCGGGACCCAATTGCAGGAGGAAAACTGGCTTTTTATTAATAATAAATAAAACAAACAAACAAAAACAGACTGGCAGGCTGGACAAGGCAGGACAAGGCAGGACAAGGCAAGGACAAGGCAGGACAAGGCAAGGACAAGGCAAGGACAAGGCAGGACAAGGCAGGACAAGGCAGGACAAGGCAGGACAAGGCAGGACAAGGCAGGACAAGGCAAGGACAAGGCAGGACAAGGCAGGACAAGGCAAGGACAAGGCAAGGACAAGGCAAGGACAAGGCAAGGACAAGGCAAGGACAAGGCAAGGACAAGGCAAGGACAAGGCAAGGACAAGGCAAGGACAAGGCAAGGACAAGGCAAGGACAAGGCAGGACAAGGCAAGGACAAGGCAAGGACAAGGCAGGACAAGGCAAGGACAAGGCAAGGACAAGGCAGGACAAGGCAAGGACAAGGCAGGACAAGGCAAGGACAAGGCAAGGACAAGGCAGGACAAGGCAGGACAAGGCAAGGCAAGGACAAGGTAGGACAAGGCAGGACAAGGTAGGACAAGGCAAGGACAAGGCAGGACAAGGCAGGACAAGGCAGGACAAGGCAGGGCTGGACAGGACACAAGACGTACAACGACCCAACATATGGCAACGAACCCACACGGAACTGCAAGGACAAGGCAAGGCAAGGACAAGGTAGGACAAGGCAGGACAAGGTAGGACAAGGCAAGGACAAGGCAAGGACAAGGCAAGGACAAGGCAGGACAAGGCAGGACAAGGCAAGGACAAGGCAAGGACAAGGCAAGGACAAGGCAAGGACAAGGCAGGACAAGGCAGGACAAGGCAAGGACAAGGCAAGGACAAGGCAAGGACAAGGCAGGACAAGGCAAGGACAAGGCAAGGACAAGGCAGGACAAGGCAGGACAAGGCAATGACAAGGCAGGACAAGGCAGGACAAGGCAAGGACAAGGCAGGACAAGGCAAGGACAAGGCAGGACAAGGCAGGACAAGGCAGGGCTGGACAGGACACAAGACGTACAACGACCCAACATATGGCAACGAACCCACACGGAACTGCAAACACAAGGAGATTATAAAGGGAGCAAATGAGGAGGGTAACGAGGGAGAGCAGCTGGGGAAAATTAATAATAAACAGGTAACAAGATAGGTGGGGTCAAGACAAATTGACATGAGCACATGGCACACAGAAAACTATGACAGAAGCCACTTGCTCACACAAAACAGAAACAAAAGCACATGGCCAGCAAACAAATCAGCAGCCATGTGCAATACAGGACATGAACTCCCACAAAGAGACAGAACGTGGAGCGCGAGTGTCCGAACCCCGACACGAAACCGAAACTCAAGACATGAGTGCCGGGATCCGAACACCACGCTCCAACATGAAACAAGTCACGCAGACAAGAGAGAGCACGGCTCGAGCACCCTTGAAGCCGCGCGCTCACATGAAACCCGGACATGACGGGAGTATCAGGGCTCTGTCACAAACAATGAATAAAACTAGACCGAAGTGACAGAACCCTGATAGCAGCTTTATGTTAAACTGTTTTTTTTATTATTACACATCAATCTATATCAACCATAATGACAAAGTAAAAAACTGACAAAAAAAAACTTGTTTGTAACATATTAGACATGAAAAACTATAATGATTCCATTGCATAAGTATTTATACACTTTTCTGGGACACTTGAAATTTAGCTCAGGAGCATTCACATCGCTTCTAGATGTTACTACTGTTGACGAAAAACTAATTTTGATTGAGTTTGCGTGACTCTATATGCTTATGGGACAATATGTATATGTATGACTGTAGTGGGTAATAAAAGGTCTTACAGCTGAACATGCATATCAGAGCAAAAACCAAAGCCCTGAAGTCTAGAGAACAGCCTGAAGAGCTCAGAGACAGGATTGTATCAAGCCACTCATCTGGGGAAGAGTTCAGAAAATGTGATGTGGAAAAATATTATTTAAAGCAGTTTAACATAAGGCTGGAACATAAAACATGAAAAATGAAAGAGGTTCGAATACTTTCGAAAGGCACTGTATATTGTTACTCAATGTTGGGAGTAACACACATTACGTCATTAGGTTGCTATTTTGAAGTTAAATGTAAAGTAACTTGTTACCCTATTCTAAATTTACACCATAGTACTTAATAATTTAAATAGCACACATTCATTACCTTATTTATTTACTGATAATATTAATTGAACCTTTTGCATTCCCAAAGCGCTGTCACACAGACGCATGACGCTTTGAGTCAAACAGTGAGGTTTTTCCTCTCTCTTGATCCAGCATGCTTTTAAGTCTACAGTAGTAATGTTGTCTAATGACATTTGGTGCTATATACACATTTGAATGCAAAGTAATAGAAGCATTATTGTAACATTACTTTAAACTATTGTTCTTGAAAAAAGACTCGCTATGCTTAAGATATGACACTTGAATTGTCTGTCTGTTTTTATTAGTGTCTGAAAGTGAGAACAAATCTCTAACCTGCTTGAATGGACACTGAAGCGAGCCGAAGGATTCTCCAAGTTTCCTTTGAAGGATGAGTACAACGGATCTGCTGATTCTTCAACTGAGCAATGATATGTATATTAAGCCGCTTTGAATGAAATCAGCTGCTAGTTAAATGGTAATTGTGAATCATAGGTATGTAAAAATAGACCTGCATGGTTTTTTTCCAGTTCAAAAGTTGGTGAAATCATCAGTTTCACAAGTTCAGACAAAAGGCATTTTCACACTGAGCGCGATGCGAAAAAGCGAGGCGAATCGCAGACGAATGTTGCTTTCACACCGAGCACGAAACGATTGTTCGCCTTCTGCTAATTCACACCTGCACGCTAGGTGGCGTCCAACAATGCATTTTCCTCAGATATGTAGCTCGTATATGGATTTAACATGGTCCGTTACTCAATATACAGCATTAAATTAAGATAAACAAAGTTTGGTTCTACACTAGAAACACAAACTATCTATAATGCTTACGAGAATAGGCTACATCCTAAAATATAATTAGAAGTACAATTAGCTTCAAGCTACACTTGAAAATGTATGTAATGTATTTGGTTACTCACTTTAAACCATGATCGACTGCTTGTAATAACTTCCGATTGTGATAGTTGTATATATTTAGATTCTATAATAAGAAGACGCATGCACTCTTTGTATGTTTAATAACACTACACTGCTAATATTTGTCATGAACATCCTTTATTGCTATAAATAAATACCATAAGCTGCATACAAAACTCATACAGAAAAAAAAAATATATATATATATGTATTCTACAATGCATTGCATCTATTCTGTTTTTATTTATCAAACTTAACCAATCAATAGAAATGTTATTATAATACTATTGAACTGTAAAGTATTTATTGCAATGTTTTGTTGCTGATGTTTTCTGTTACATTTGACAGTTTGCTTTAGGAAAATATAATACATTTACAGTAAGATAATAAAGGCATGTAAACTCAGCCCAGTATCTTCATGTCTATGTATTTATTTATTTGGTAAATACTTTGACACAAACCAACTAATCGCACAAACATCCCAGAAATCATCAAGTCCATTGCTAGTACTTACTGAGGTTGGTGTCGCTTTATTTACACCAAAATGATGTCACTTCCTGCAGAATGATGTTGGAATAGAAATGGCTTCAAATAAGGGATAAGCCACAAAACAAATTAAATTCATCTTCATTTTCACTATCGTTTATTAACCCTATGACAGACCTCAGTTTGAGGATTGTACAGGTTTACAGTGAAGCCCGACTAACGAGAGTAACTGTGGATGATGAGCAGCTGAACATCAAGGATGCCAAATGTTTGTCAAGGAAAAGTTAATGACATCTTTGAATGTTTAAACATATATATGCATATGAATCTTGCTACTTCAATCTCTTCAGCTCTCAGATTTCACGTGATATAGTCTTCGCTCTGTGGTCGGCACTTCCGTGCTGCATCTCGTTTGTGAGCTTTTTCCTGTTTAGGGTTTGCTGTCTGCACACAGTTGGGTTATACAGATGTTTCTGTCTGAATAATCATCAATCGGGCAGGAATTATAATGTCTGTGTCCATGGCTGTTTCAGTTTTAACCTTCTTATAATGAGTTGATGGACCATTTTTATTATACCAAACAAACAACCAAGATGGCGGCGGCACCAAGAGGAGGTAACACTTTCAGTATTACCAAACAATAACCAGTATTATTGATCTGCATTCTATTTCTGAATAGAGTTGATGGTTTTGATGCTTTGCAGGTTCTATTTTGCAAATGTAGTAATTCCTGACTGATTTTCTGTTGCTGTGCAGCTCAGTTCTTGTGATGTTTAAGCATGTTTTATGTATCAGGCGAGAATAACAAATGTTATGTGTTTTTAGCGCAAAGCGAAGATTCAGATTTGCGTAAGTAAAACAAAAATCACATTTTTGATTGGTAATCTAATAAAGAGCACTAATATTTGTGTCTTATTTTCTTCTGTGCAGTCCCACTTATTAGTCACGGTAAGCATTTTGTTTTAATGAATTTATTATTTTATCATGCATTCAGTAAACCAACAAAACAATAGAATTTAGAATGCATGGTGACTGGATTTTAATTCTTGTATAAGATTTATGTAAAATTGTGTTGACATCTTTTTCCAACAGAGCATGGAAACACACAACAATGTATGTCATATTTCTGATTTTATGACTAAATGTCTTTGTTGCTTTGTGCAATTATCCTTTTCCCGTTAAATAAATATGAAGCTATTACAATTTTTTTTATAATTTAGCATACATTAAGCTATTAACATACATTATATCTGGAGTTAAGATTAAGATATTTGAGATTAACAAACAAGATGCCTTTAGTGTGCTTTTTCAATTTAAAAATTGAATTTCAATTTGGAAGAAATTGATTGTTTTTGGCTATTCTAAAAATGCTGTGAGCAAAAGCAAATGCATGCTTATGTAATACTAATGATTTTTTGAGCCGCAGAGCATATCTACACTGAAACTAAAGTCCTTATATTTGACCTCTTCTCAACAGATGGCACATTAACTGGATCTGACCTTAGATTCGTTATACATGGAAGCGATAAAGATCTTATGGATCGGACATGTGACATCATTCTCAGGGAAAAAAGGGAAATGACTTATTCTGAAATACAGCACAGAGAAAGTCATGTATTTGGCAGAAAGATCTCTGTAGTGAAAACATCATCCAACAGGAAAAGTCTCTTACCGTCATGGCTTTGCTTCTCAAGAGTTACATCTATCAAAGATGAGATGGTAGATGGCGCATTACAGGTCTTCCCTGGACCTCATGCATTTCTATTAGTTACTGACAACAGGGAAGCAACTTGGAAGACATGTTTAGATACAATCACTGAAGTGTTTGGCAAAGAGGCCTTGGACTATGCTATGGGTTTGATCATTGGGACAGATCAGGAGCATCAAGGAGTGTGAGATTTATCGTTTAGAGGACAATGATAATAGTGTTCAGAATCTGTTAAGTAAAATAGAAAACATGACCCGAATACAAGGAATCCACCTTCTTTATTCAGCCATCATATAAAAATAACATTTGTTATTATGGGAAAATCAAAAAGAAGAACAGCACACCAAAAAAGTGAAAGAAATAACAGAAATGATTGAGAGCAGGTATGCAGATGAAACCGCTACAATGCTTCAAAATCAAGCAAAAACTAACACTGAACTGAAGGAGCTTTTAAAAAAGCAGGAATCCTTTAAATGTCACATGATTGAGACTTTAATAGGTTTAAAACCTGAACCAGGCGTTCCAAGTACACATGAGAATCTATTAATTACAGAATTAGAGACGTGTACAGACAGTGATGAATCCTTGACACAAATATTAGCTTTAATTGTTGAAGAGCTGAAACACAAGCTAATGTCTTCTAAAGAGGCTCAAAGCGATGTGTTGGATACTTTTATTAATAATGAGACTCAGCTATAAAATTAAATTAAGAAACTGCAAAAAGAGGTTAAGCAACTCAAGACTAAAGATAGTGAGATAGAAACGAAACTGATGGAAGCAGAGGAAAGAGAATCGGCTAATAAACAGGAGGAGGCAACACTAGATCGAAATCTATCCACAGATTTGATTAAACTGCAAGATAATCTGGATAGACAAGACGTGCAAGAGAAGCTTGAAGAGAAAACACAGCATGCAACCAGTGGATCAGAACATGAGCGACTTAGCAGCTCGGAGTCAACTTCAGCAGTCTGTAAGTGACACCATCCATAATCTTTATTAAATGTAGAATCCTGCTTATGAAGACATTTCTGAAACAACGTTTTATTCTATATTTAACTAAACCATGTTAGCTTTGGTCACATGTTAACTCTTCTCCATAAAGTTACAATGAATGGGGACTGAGGTTTTACAATGATGCAAAGGCAGAGTCCATTCAGCTTATTCAAATCTGCTAAGGTCGATAGCTGGGAATAGATTTTATTCTTTGGAAATCTTGACATTTGCCCACACTCATGAGCAGTGTTGGGGAAAGTTACTTTTAAAAGTAATGATTACAATATTGCGTTACTCACTAAAAAACGTTACTTTTTATGGAAAGTAATGCGTTACGTTACTTTTGCGTTACTTTTTAAATATGAGCAGGGCTTGATTGTTTGTTTTTAATACAATAAGTTCTATTTATAGCAAATATAAAAGCTTTCACACCAAAAAGTGTAATGAATAAACCTCAGACTGAAGGACGAGTAAATCACGTCTGTACAGAAGAACACAGAAGAAGTTCAACTCTTCAGCAATAAAACAACAACGAAGCACAATTATTAGTTTATCTAAAGTCATTTTTGATTATTATTATGGTTGAACTGATCATCAGATCAGCAGCAAATACATCGGTTAGTAAAATGAGATTAGATATATTTGTGTTGTTTAACATGTTTAATTATTGCAGGTTTGCGTCATATTCTGAGTTTGCATTTCACTGTTTTAATTCATTTTGATGAACACTGAATCAGTTTTTTGTGAGTGTGATGAATTAATACACGTTCATATTTAGTCTAGATTAGATCTACAGTAAGATCATGTTCACACGGCGCAGTCATCAATAAATGGAGAAAAAGTAACTCAGATATTTTCTAGTAAATTAAAAAGTAATGCGTTACTTTAGTTACTTGAAAAAAGTAATATTATTACGTAACTGTCATTACTTGTAATGCGTTACCCCCCCGACACTGCTCATGACATTGATTTAGTCATTTGTGATTTGTAAACAAATGTTTTCTTTAAGTCTGATCTTTTCAATAAGAGATTCTTAGAAAACTATTATCTGGTCTGGTTTGACTTCAGTTATGGTCATTCCAGTTGTACAGTCTGTAATACTTTTATGGTGCTTTTGCATCATTTTTTAAGCTAGAAAGCCTCTGACTGTCAGAAAGCCTTTCCATTTCAGTACACATTATTCTTTAAAATAAAAATGAAGATAACTCTCTGATGTGCTGTTCCACTATATTTGTAGTATCTGAAGAAAATAAAGACAGAACTCTGGATGAAACAGCGCGAGAGATAAAGAGCAGAAAGGAAGATTCACAAGAGACGTTAAACTTGTGCGACGGAACAGTATCAACAAGCCACCGATAGTGAGTATTCATCAATACATGCATCACCCGAAACACTCTTGTGTTATGCTTTGCTATGTCCAACAGTGTCTGAAGATCATAGTGGAAAGAAAGATTCACAAGCCAGCAGATCAAGTGAGTCTGGATGATTCTTAAACCTGTTTTTTGCACATTAAATAGCAATAGTTTATGGCACCTAAAATGATCTGTGTGCTTCTGTTTCTAGTGACTGGAAGTGAACACGATGCTGTCTGAAGATTGTGATTACAAAGAGCTGAATCTGAGGCGTTCACACGTCCAGTGAAGTGTACTTCATTTCATCAATATTCATCAGACTGCTGTTATGTCTTCAGGAAAAGACCACTGAAAACTAGTACTACACACAAACCAAAGATCCTCTTTGAGTGTGAAACGCCCAACCAAACTGAAACTAAGGATAACAGTTTACCATGGACAACATGCGGTTTCTTAGACTGTGGTTCATGGGCAATTAAACACCTTTCAAGATATTATTAGTGCATGATATTTCAAGATATTATTAGTGCATGATATTTCAAGATATTATTAGAGCATGCAAACAGAAATAAAACCTACAGGAACCAAAATATCATACCATAATGTCTGCAACATCATGCTTGTATCATATACACACATAATAATTATTACTAGTCAGCGTGACTACAGGTTCAAACCCTGTTCGATCTGTGCTCTGTCACTGTCCACTGTTGTGCCCTAAACCAAGGAACTAAACTTCAGGTTGATCTCGTGGGAATACATTTATAGCAATGGTGATGCTTTGGCTTAGAAAATGAATGAACAGATATAAAACCCCATAGGTTTTGTTTTTGTATATAATGCATGTGAAAAGTGTATTTAAATTGTACATATAGCTATTTCAATGTAAATAAATGATCTGCATATAGAGCCCAGAATACAAGCAGCCTAACTCAAAACTGTAGCACAAATCACAGTTAAAACATATCTAGAGCATTTAAAGAAACAAAAACATTTACTGTATATAGTTCATGTGATTTCCAGATTATATAGGGCCAATATTTTTTAAATTGTACCACTCTTTTCATTAACATAGCATCATTTTCTAAAAGAAAAAATACCAATAGAGGTACTTTTTATTACAAAATAAATAAAATTACACTTTGTCCTATTTCTACAGTATCACATCACTAGTGCTCTATTTCGCCTTTACTCTTGAAGTGTGGTGTTTTCTAATATTTGGCTCCTTTAGGATACTTAACTTCATTTTTCCTCATTTTGCAAGTCTGGTCAGTCTCGTAAATGAATAATGAAGTGATGCCATGTTCTTGTTTTTGGCTTGACACTTGATCTGTATCTTTTGTGTATTTGATTGTTTCTCCGAATCTTTCAAGGAAATACATTTACATGTAAAGCACTCCATCTAGTGGCCAACATTGTGCTTTTTAACCCGATTGGCTTCACTGGATGCTGCGCTGTAAAACAAAAAACAAGTTTAGCCAACTTAAAAGTTTAAGGCAACCAGCTTCAGCAGATTTTTGAGTTTTCTCAATTTCTTGTTTTCATTTTATACAACAAAAAGTTGAGAAATGCCCTAAAAAAAATAAGTTGAGAAAACTGCTGAAGCTGGTTGCCTTAAATGTTTAAGTTGGCTCAACTTTCCTTTTTGTTATTTTACAGTTTGGTGAAACCTAAGAATTGTAGCCATAAATAAAAAGCATGCCAAATAAATGAATTAAAAGAAAAGTTGAGGATTGCTGTGAGTCAAATTGCAGACTTGTAAAATCACTTAGAATAATCTAAAGAAAGATTTGACATTTGTAATACTTTGACACATTTTAGAAGCAGAGATGTAGAAGCAGAAGGATAAACCGGGGCTTCAGTTGCTCACGAGACTCTATTGAATCAAGAATTATAGAGACTTGTGTAGATCTTGATGAATACTTGACCACTCACATAATTAACTTAGCACAAATTCTGTGTTGAAATGTATTGAATAAGGAATTTATTTCATATTTTGTTTTAGAAATATTTGTAATTGATATTTAAACAAGTGATATCACTTTGCTCTTCTATATTCGTCAAGCCAGACTCATTCTTAGTATCTCAAGAACAATGTGGATCTCAAGAAGGAGAGATGAAGAGTAAAGATGAAGATTCACATGACAGTGACTTGAGTTTGGAAAACCTGTGAGACGCAACAGCAACAAGTTTAAGCCACCTACTGCTAAGAATTCATTCATTAATATACATTTGGACACAGAGTTGCCAAGAATTACACATTTGGTCTCGTATAAACATCTGGATAATATAGATTCTGTGATTTTTTCACTATATCCAAATGGTAACAATGCTCATTTAGGTTTAATGTTGTACAAGTGCTATTAAAGACATTTCTGATATAATATGTAAATATATTTTGTTTAGAGATTGTTAATTGCTTGTCAGGTTCAATTATATTCAATTAAAGAGATCAGTATAACATAATAAAGAATAAGTACTTCAAGCGAAATACTGAATGCTCGATGTAATGTTGCCATCTACCACAGGCACATTACATCAACACAAAACAAAATTACACTATAAAAATGTCATGTCTAAATATGAATGAATGATCTAATAGCACCATTTAGCGATGAGTAGTATTACATTACAAGCTATGTATTTAAACGGTTCACCCAAAATGAAACTTCTGTCACCATTTACTGACCCTTCTTGTGTTGTTATATACCTGTATGGCTTATTTTCTTCTGCAAAACACAAAATAAAATATTTTGAGATATACTGTTTGTATCTAAACGGTCTATTAAATGTCTTGTTTTGTGGATGAAAGGTTTGGACCTGCATGAGTGTGAGTAATGAACTATCCTGTAGTGATGTGATAAACCTGCCCTCTAGTGGTCACCAATAATGATGTGTTAATCAATCAGAGTAAAAACAGTTCAGTAAAATAACAATTGTGTCGTGTTATCATTCATCTGCCAGCATCATATCCCGTTAATACAAAATTATTTTCATATAAGGCACTTTCTCATTTTCCTATTCTGTTGTTTAGTTTCACTTCTTGTGTCCCATTCTGGTTTAATGCAGGTCTATTGTAGCACTGATAATATTATTGGCTCCTTTAAGATGAATTACTTCAGTTTTTCTAATTTGCAAGACCGGTCAGTCTGGTAAACAGTTAAATGTAATGTTCTTGTTTTTGGTTTGTCACTTGATCTGTATCTTTCATTGCCTGCTAAAGTATGGTTCGATCGTTTCTCCGAATCTGCCAAGAAAGCACTTGTTAACATTTCCAGCACTTCATCTAGAGGACAACATTGTGTAACCACTGTGGTGAAAACTGATGAATGAGTCAAATCAACTGTGAGCTGACTGAAAACACAGAAAGAGAAATGATGATCAGTCACCATGAAAACTAAACCGCTTCATCAACAGGATCGAATGACGAGTCAAACATCTTCAGCATGACTACAATCACACATTCAGTTCACGGATACACGTGTCATTCTGTCTTTCTAAGAGGGAGAAACTCTTCTTTCTTAACAGTAAATCTTACTCATCGCATCAGTGTAATATACAGAACTTCCTTTTTATTCCCATCACATCTCTAAGAATCAGAGACTTGGTTAGATTCTCAAACCGATTGCTTTACTGGTGAAACTGATTACAACATTATCTTTGATCTGGAAATGACTTTGTGCCATAAAAACTGATCAAGTCAAATGCATGATATATATACATTTAGAATATATGACAACAATTGTAATATATTGTGGTGATGTATTTTATTAAGTATGTCTTTTCATGTTTAATTCAGTGCCCATTGGTTGTTTTTCTTGTGTTTTGTTAAAGTGTTTGTTAAAATCCCAAGGTTTTTCCCATGACACTGTATCTGTAATCTACAGGTAAGTCACATGATCCCACCAAACAGGTCTTGCCTAAAAAAAGACTCGGGAATCTTCATCATATCAGGTGTCTTTCCGTGAAGGAAAAAGAAAATCGTGATTAATAAATATCAAAAATAACATCTCAGATTAAAGGCACCGCAGGTTCCTGGAGGAAGTTCCATCATACCTGTAAATCTGATCTGAACGAGTCCCTCGGATAAAAAAGGGAAACCCAGAACGTCTCATTCATAGCGTGATGATGCCATTCAGTCGCTCGGACACCAGCAGGAAGATTTCCAATTACACACGATCCAGAACGTCCCGGGGTTACACGAGCAGTCAGTGCAATTCAAATGACATGCTTTGTTCTTTTTCCACCTGGAGCCTTATAAACAAAACCCCCTTTTGAGACTCGCTTTTCTTGAGCGCGTCTCTGACACGTCATTGGCAGGCAGCCAATCAGCAGCGAGCTCACGGAAGCGCACGAGCTTGAAAAGCGTTTTCCAGCTGATCCTGTCCTCATAATCAAAACATATCCACAGGTTACAGCACCTGCTCAGGTGTGCCATTCATCATTAAGTAAGTTATCATACCGTGTAGAATCTCTTCTTTACTTGTAGATATAGAGCAAAAGATGAATCATGATTTGGGAAGTATTTGTTTTTGTCATTTTAAAGTGTTATATTTCAGCCTGGTTGCTGCTGTTGACAGTGTGTGATAAGATATAACACCCAGGTTGAACATCATGTGTTTGGCTACTTTGATGTATTTTTGCAATATGATGCACTTTAAGCAGTTTTTGTGCACATAAAGTTTAGTCTCTGATAAAGTGTGAAATGTCATATATGTTGACTAATGGAAAATTCTATTGAATGTTGTTTTTACTACATTTTGAATTAATTTATTTAAATTAGTTATGCTGTATCTGGAGGTTCAGAAAGGCACAGTTCAGTATTTTCATTTTCACCTATAAACACACGCACATACATATAAAATCGCTGCATGCAGATACACCTATACATACTCGCGTATACATATATAAACTTGATCCATGCATATGTAACACCCCGGGTCCACATACTGCCACAACTCGTCGGAGCGGGTCTCGAACCCGGGATTCCGGCGCGGCAGGCGGGCGCTCTAACAAGGAACGCCAAAGGCTACAGCCTCTAGCGTCAGTCGCTAGAGCGCCTCTTTTTGAGGTCAGGAGAGTGAGGTTTTACACACAGCCCTTACTGGCATAGCTACATCCGTTACACTCACCCCCCTAAACCTCACTCCCATCCGGGTCACGGCACCAATGTAACACCCCGGGTCCACATACTGCCACAACTCGTCGGAGCGGGTCTCGAACCCGGGATTCCGGCGCGGGAGGCGGGCGCTCTAACAAGGAACGCCAAAGGCTACAGCCTCTAGCGTCAGTCGCTAGAGCGCCTCTTTTTGAGGTCAGGAGAGTGAGGTTTTACACACAGCCCTTACTGGCATAGCTACATCCGTTACACATATACACCTATAAACTCGATGCGCGCATACACGCCCATAAATCACTCGCGCAAACATACAAAATAAAATTCATCTTCCAGAGTAACTTCACGTCTCCGCTGATCATCCAGAGTCACTTCACGTCTCCGCTGATCTTCCAGAGTCACTGCACGTCTCCGCTGGTCATCTAGAGTCACTTCACGTCTCCGCTGGTCATCCAGAGTCACTTCACATCTCCGCTGGTCATCTAGAGTCACTTCACGTCTCCGCTGGTCATCCAGAGTCACTTCACGTCTCCGCTGGTCATCCAGAGTCACTTCACGTCTCCGCTGGTCATCCAGAGTCACACCACGTCACAACTAATCATCCAGACTCAAGCCCAGTCATGGTTAATCTTCACGAGTCACGTCACTGCTGACCTTCCAGAGTCTCTTCTTGTCACTGCTGACCCTCCAGAGTCTCTTCACGTCACTGCTGACCCTCCAGAGTCTCTTCACGTCTCTGCTGACTCTCCAGAGTCTCTTCACGTCACTGCTGACCCTCCAGAGTCTCTTCACGTCTCTGCTGACCGTCCAGAGTCTCTTCACGTCTCTGCTGACCCTCCAGAGTCTCTTCACGTCTCTGCTGACCCTCCAGAGTCTCTTCACGTCTCTGCTGACCCTCCAGAGTCTCTTCACGTCTCTGCTGACCCTCTCTCTGCTGACCCTCCAGAGTCTCTTCACGTCTCTGCTGACCCTCCAGAGTCTCTTCACGTCTCTGCTGACCCTCCAGAGTCTCTTCACGTCACTGCTGACCCTCCAGAGTCTCTTCACGTCTCTGCTGACCCTCCAGAGTCTCTTCACGTCGCTGCTGACCCTCTCTCTGCTGACCCTCCAGAGTCTCTTCACGTCTCTGCTGACCCTCCAGAGTCCGCTCCAGAGCCCGCTCCGTCCCAGGGAGCTCCCAGAGTCCGCTCCAGAGCCCCTGCTGGTTCCGTTCAGCTCTCCAGAGCATGGTTAATCTTCACGAGTCACGTCACTGCTGACCTTCCAGAGTCTCTTCACGTCACTGCTGACCCTCCAGAGTCTCTTCACGTCTCTGCTGACCCTCTCTCTGCCGACCCTCCAGAGTCTCTTCACGTCTCTGCTGACCCTCTCTCTGCTCACCCTCCAGAGTCTCTTCACGTCTCTGCTGACCCTCCAGAGTCCGCTCCAGAGCCCGCTCCGTCCCAGGGAGCTTCCAGAATCCGCTCCAGAGCCCCTGCTGGTTCCGTTCAGCTCTCCAGAGCGCCCCCGAGAGTCAGGACTGCCCGGGTCCCCAGATCTACCATGGCGGCCTGAATTCCCTGCCTCGGTCCTTGAGACCATCTATGCTCTCTCTGTCTCTTGTGTCTCAGTTTCTCCTAGGTCCCAGTCTTCTGCCAGGGGTCTCTGCCCGCCCTGGAGGGCGCCTGCTTCGTCAGCTCCGCAGTGGTGGGCTCCTGCTCCGTCTTGGAGGTCTCCTTTCTCGTCTGCTCCGTCGTGGAGGTCTCCAGTCTCGTCTGCTCCGCCCTGGTGGGCTCCGGTCTTGTCGGCTCCACCCTGGTGGGCTCTGGTCTCGTCTGCTCCGCCCTGGTGGGCTCCTGCTCCGCCCTGGTGGGCTCCGGTCTCGTCTGCTCCGCCCTGGTGGGCTCCGGTCTCGTCTGCTCCGCCCTGGTGGGCTCCGGTCCCGTCTGTTCAGCCCTGGTGGGCTCCGGTCACGTCTGCTCCGCCCTGGTGGGCTCCGGTCCTGTCTGCTCCGCCTTGGTGGGCTCCAGTCTCGTCTGCTCTGCCCTGGTGGGCTCCGGTCCCGTCTGTTCAGCCCTGGTGGGCTCCGGTCTCGTCTGCTCCGCCCTGGTGGGCTCCGGTCCTGTCTGTTCAGCCCTGGTGGGCTCCGGTCTCGTCTGCTCCGCCCTGGTGGGCTCCGGTCCCGTCTGTTCAGCCCTGGTGGGCTCCGGTCACGTCTGCTCCGCCCTGGTGGGCTCCGGTCCTGTCTGCTCCGCCTTGGTGGGCTCCGGTCTCGTCTGCTCTGCCCTGGTGGGCTCCGGTCCCGTCTGTTCAGCCCTGGTGGGCTCCGGTCTCGTCTGCTCTGCCCTGGTGGGCTCCGGTCCTGTCTGCTCCGCCTTGGCACCCTGCTCTGCCGGCTTTGCCTCGGTTCCCGGTCTCATCACTTCCACATGGACCTGGCCCTCCGTTCCACCTCCGCTCCACCGCCCTCCTGGATTGTTCAGTGTTTGGAGCGTCTGGAAGCCGCTCCTTCGGGGGGGGGGGCTAATAATAATAAGAAAATTAAGAAAATTTTATAATAAGAAAATTCGAATTTATTGAGAATTAGTGGGTTTTTGTTAAATGTGAGCCAAAATCATTACAATTAAAAGAACCAAAGACTTAAACTACTTCAGTCTGTGTGCATTGAATTTATTTAATACACGAGTTTCACAATTTGAGTTGAATTACTGAAATAAATTAACTTTTCCACGACATTCTAATTCATTGAGATGCACCTGTACATTTCCCAGCATCCTCCCTGGCACTAACAACAAGCTGATTGACCTTCATCAGCAGCACTATAAGTAAAGCACCCCAGTCACTGTATGGACTTTTCTGATACGATAGACCTCTTACATCCTGCTTTCTTGATGTTCCGGTTTACCGCGATTGCTACTTCAGTTCCCTCATTCGAGTTTATCTAAATTATCTTAAAGCCTGCAAGTACTCCAAGCTGTCTTCCAAGTGTCCCCTGTCTCAACTTGTTTCCCTTGTTTGTGTGCTCAACCAGATCTATAAGACAAAGACTCAAATTATCCATAAATGTTTATTCTCAACATCTAAAATCTCAATATTTGTCATTTACCTGTTTATCGATTTGTGTTTCTGCTAAAACATCTAATAAACCAAACTGTTTAAGTCTACCTCCTTTCTGGGGATTTCTGTCAGTGCCTGTACATGGCAATGCTTTTCGTAAACACTTTTTGTTATAGCCTACTGGTTGAAACTCTATCTGATTAGATAAAGTACAAAAAAAAGAGTATTTAGTTCAGCATCAAGTTTTGGAAATAAAATATTTTGTAGGCCAACTGAACTACGGTTTAGAGTTGTTAGGGTAATAGAGAATTAAGATCAGTGTAAGGCTGAGATACTTATTCAAACAGTTGTTATATATTAATAAAATGTGTTTGTAGCTTCCATGCAATGACTGGGTTGAACATTATCTGACATCTTAATGAAACTTGTGAACTGATTACATGAACTGACGTGGTGATTTATTCAGTGGTGATTCTAATTCAGGCTGCATCTGCATAACAGAATTCTGTCACTAATAAACACATGAACACACAAATTGCTGGTGAACATTAATTCTGTCAAACTTATATTTATTTTTATGCATAACATTGTTCTTTAGGTTAAAGCATTTTAGATGTTCAGCAGCATTAATGAACAGCAATATTATGTTTAGATGGCAAGGAATGAGCAAGTATTTTCATTAAATTTTTTAGCTTGTTTAGATAAAATGTCTTTCTTTTTGATTGTCTTCAAGAAGTTTAAAAATCAGTATTCGTATTTTAAAAATATGTTTCTGATTGCAAACATTGTCTTTTGAGCTGGTTCAGTACATTTAGTGTTTCTTAAAATGACAATATCAATATTAAATAGTGTTTGTGAGTTGCAAGTGGTGTGTTATTTTATGAGTAGTTCTTTCTTTCTTTCTTTCTTTCTTTCTTTCTCTTTTTCCTCTCTTTCTCTCTCTCTCTCTTTCTCTCTCTCTCTCTCTCTCTCTCTCTCTCTCTTTCTTTCTTTCTTATTCTTTCTTTCTCTCTCTCTCTCTCTCTCTATCTCTTTCTTTCTTTCTTTCTTTCTCTCTTTCTTTCTCTCCTTCTTCTCTCTCTCTCTGTCTTTCTTTCTTTGAAATGACTTCTGTTCATTGGATCAGCACACCTTTGGGCTGTTAATCTATAGAGAGACAATAATGTGATATAACATTCAAATAGAAGTGTTAATGGAAATAATCCAGTAATGTAGGTTGATTATAATATTGTAGTCAGAGTAGAGTGAAACATCTATGATTAAATCATCAACACATTCTCAGAGCCTTGGATGGTAAAGATCCAGTAATGTTATATGGTGTAACAGCATCATCTAGTGAAAGTGATATTCTGTCCTCGTTTACTCTCCCAAGCCATGTGACTTCTGTTGAACATAAGAGGGACACTTCTGTGTGACTGTGCCGCAGATATAGCCTACACACACAAGGATGCAACCACATAAAAATGAATACAATTAAATGAAAATTGAAGGGCATTAATATATGTATATGAAATACATTAGCCGCAGGTCATCGACTGACGTCATGCGCGCGCACGCTGGAGAGTGGACATCTGGCTGAACATCTGTCGCGCGCACGCTGGAGAGTGGACATCTGACTGAACATCGGTCGCGCGCACGCTGGAGAGTGGACATCAGGCTGAACATCGGTCGCGCGCACGCTGGAGAGTGGACATCTGACTGAACATTGGTCCCGCGCACGCTGGAGAGTGGACATCTGACTGAACATCGGTCGCGCGCACGCTGGAGAGTGGACATCTGGCTGAACATCGGTCGCGCGCACGCTGGAGAGTGGACATCTGACTGAACATTGGTCCCGCGCACGCTGGAGAGTGGACATCTGACTGAACATTGGTCCCGCGCACGCTGGAGAGTGGACATCTGACTGAACATCGGTCGCGCGCACGCTGGAGAGTGGACATCTGGCTGAACATCGGTCGCGCGCACGCTGGAGAGTGGACATCAGGCTGAACATCGGTCGCGCGCACGCTGGAGAGTGGACATCTGGCTGAACATCGGTCTCGGTGCGGTACCAGACGAACGTGGGTCACACTCCACCGAGGGAGATTGAAGGGCATTGAATTAACGAGTTTGCTCGCACGGTTTAGCCTATTATTAAAATAGGATTAACGATCCGCTACACCTAGCTTGCTGCTCAGGATCCTGCGTCAAAACAGGCAAGGACCGCTTTTCCTTTCACTTTCGATTTAGAAAGGATGCTGAGGTTTGTTTCTCGTTTGTTATGGGCTAGTTTAGTGCTTATTATGGGTTTGTTCACAGCACGAGGTATTTGTGAAGGTGAATGTATTGTGCTTATTATTGTTATTATTATTTTCTGTAAATAATTGTCATTACGCCCTATGTTTGGCGAAATCTTGAGGAAGCTACTCGATTACACCAGGGGCCATGACTGAACATGAACAGATTTGGTGCGACAACATGAAATACAAAACCGTTAATAAATAATTGCGATGTGTCGACGTTGGTTGTGGAAATGGCCAGAAAAATATTCCGAAGCTCAGTGTTGCCTCATTGTGCAAGAGTGATTGAGAAGAGAGAGTGATGAATTAGAGAAAGGATAATTGCTTAGTCACATGAGCACAGGAAATATACAAATACACTACAGCAATTTAGCAATGCCAATAACCAATTTTAATAATTATAATTAAAGCGACACCACAGTCAAAAACAATGTTTATTCACGCACTTGTCAGTTTTGAGATTTGGGCTATTTGGCTTTTCATGAAATGTTGTTTCAGAAAACGTGTTTATTTTATGCAATTATTTTTGTACAGTATATTTCAATTTAAATGCATATCTTTAAAGGCATGATTTTATTCTCCACTTACATACACCAAATGAATGCCTCGTTTGCAAAGCTAAATATTACATTTCAGAAAACTTGTTTGCTAATTCTTAATGTACGGTAAACATTAATTCAGTTTGACCCTACTCATCTGGGGTGTTTAATATTAATTACCCTGTAATTATTTATATCCTTCTGCAAAAAAATTATTAAAGATTTCACAAGCACAAGTTCATATAATTGTTCAATCAGGTCTAATAAAACTAGTTAGCAGAGTTGTCTAATACCCAAAGTCTGGTACTCAAAACTACTAAACACCTTGAAAAGCAGATCTTCTCTGATCTCTTACTCATGAAGACAAATATTCAGAACATTTGATAAAACCAAGGATCATTTATTGTTATGATTATACTGTTGGACCTGAAATGTCAGGTGAAATATTATTGATCATTGTGACACAAATGTATTTTTGCTTGCAGGTGAAAATGGGGACATCGGAGGTGAGTCATGTTATTTATAAATATAATTAATACATTTGATACAGTTTAACATATCCAGCTTCATATTCTTCATAAGCAATTCACATTCTATGATGATCATTTATAAATAGTTCATAGCAACAATACATTGTGATTCTGCTTATGCGATACTATACATTTACATTTGTTCATTATAGCTGCTTTGATCCAGTGTGACTTACAAAAGAGGAATATGTGTAAATATATTATTACACTTTTACAGTTAGTTATGTAGGTTCAATTCAGGTAATTTGAGACATTTTGACATACTTTTCAGTGTCAAACGTATAGCTAAATTAAGCTGAATGCATCCTTCATTGCTGCTGACATAACGGTGTAGCAAAGTTCGTAGGAAGGAAGGAAGCGGACAGGGTTGGCTCGTGAAGACTCAGGTATTTTTATTTAAGGCAGATAAACTCACACAGGTGCGCACTCTGCGTCACCCGGAAACATCAACTCTCTCGTTCGTCTCCGCGATCACTCTCTGCATTCGTTCCGACTGTTTCTCTCTGACAGCTCGTGCGCCCGAGTCTTCACTCCGTCTCTCTTCCTGAACTGCCGTTCCACGGCGGCTTTTATCCGGTCTCCACGCCAATTACTGCAATCAGACACAGGTGATCCTCATTTTGCACTTGACCCACTTACTTACCGCTGTCTCCTGAGTCTTTCTCCCGCTGCAGACTTCGCTGAACCACGCCCCCCTCGCCACAAACGGCTATTGAGGTTTTGGTTTATTTAATGAAGAATGCAATACTCATACTTCAGAGATTGTATCAGAGATCACAGTTAACTAATCATTAAAACAAATGATGCAAAGACACTACAAGACTATTTATACAAAACATTTGGAGTATTTTAAGAATCTGATGCTGATCTCACAGGAGAACGTTATTTCACGAGGTGGCAATTTTGTATAAATTTGATGTGAATTGTATAGATTTTTATAAATAAATATGAGCATGAAGGCCTGCCCCAACCCCACTGCTAAACATAACCATCATTGCAGCATGAGCAGATCGTATGAAAACGTAGGAATTCCATATGAATTCATACGAATTAGCCACTAATTCACCAGAGCGTAAAACAGTGTTAAAATGTGAGAAAACAAATAAGAAGCTGTATGTTCCTGAAGAGTGATAACAGGATGAGTAACGTTCCTTTAGCTTTACTAGAGCTAAACAGAGAAGAATGCACTGAATTCACTGTAAGTCACTTTGGTGAAAAGAAAGATTTCCCCAATGAATGAATGAATGTGAATGTAAAATGATCTGTGAGAAGCAAAGTATAAAAAAGCCCATAATAATAACATTGTCATGTCGCATCATACAGTCACATCCATCACCTGGAAGCTCTCCATCTGAGGAGAGGAAGAGAGAAATGGAAAGAAGAGAGCAAGAGATGGAGAGAAGAGAGAGAGAATTGAAAAGAAGAGAGCAAGAGATGGATGAAAGAGAGAGAGAACTGAAAAGAAGAGAGCAAGAGATGGAGAGAAGAGAGAGAGAAAGAGCGATGGAACTGGATAAAAGAGAGGAAAAAATGGATGGAAGAGAGAGAGAACTGAAAAGAAGAGAGCAAGAGGTGGATGGAAGAGAGAGAGAAAGAGCGATGGAACTTCATAAAAGAGAGGAAGAAATGGATGGAAGAGAGAGAGAACTGAAAAGAAGAGAGCAAGAGATGGAGAGAAGAGCGATGGAACTGGATAAAAGAGAGGAAGAAATGGGTGCCGCGGCGGAGGCATCATCAGGACTGGCAGTCCGATCACACAGAAGCACAGGTGTGATGACACTAAATAAAAGTGTGTTGATCTACATGTTTACATCAAGTACATCGGTCCCACGTGAATCACTTAGGTCTTAGGGTAAACAAACATAATTTTTTCACATGGTTTCAACATGTTGGAATAAAGTCATTTTTAAGTGACCTAATTTAGTAGTCTCAAATAGAATTTACTCTATAGAATGAAATCGTTCAGTTTCATTTATTTTTGTGTCACATAACTGAGTGATAAGATTGTAGAGAGCGTAGCTGACAAGCTATTATTTGCTAAGCAATAGCACATTTAGCAATGATAAATGCTATGCATCAAACACTCCTTGAGAAAGGTAGTTGTAAACGAATGACAGGTCAGAGGAAGAGAGAGTAGAACTATAGCAGTTATTAGTGAGGAAAAGGTCAAAAGGCAAATATCGAGCAGTGGTAAGAGGGCAACGTAGATAATGGCAGAGTCGAAGAACTGGCAAGAGCAATGGGTCAGGGCAGGCGGCAGAGCGAGAGGATTGCCATTAAACAGGCGAGGTCAGAGGCCAGGCAGCAAACGATCTGGAGAGGAGGTCAACAGTCCAGGTAGTGCACGGAACAGACAAACTGGGAAAAACGCTCGGAAATGTCCCAGGTTTAACAAGATACGGCGGAGGCAGTGAATGATTAGGCTCTGGCAGGTCGGCGGAGGCATTTGGTGACTCTGGCAGGTCGACGGATACGTTGGGAAACTTTTTAAGGTCGACGGAGTCGTGGGGTGAACTCTGGCAGGTCGACGGAAGACGTGGAGTAATTCTTTACAGTTCGACGGAGACGTGGAGTGAACTCTGTAAGGTCGACGGAGACGTGGGGTGACTCTTGTGGTCGGCAGAGGCGTGGGGTGACTCTGGCAGGTCGATGAAGGCGTGGGGTGACTCTGGCAGGTCGACGGAGACGTGGCCGTATCTGGCAGGTCGACCGGAGAAATGGGTACTCTGGCAGGTCGACGGAGATTTGGACGACTCTGACAGGCCGACCGGAGACGTTGAGACGACTCTGGCAGGTCCCTTTACGTGGGGTGACTGCAGGTAAACGGAGACGTGGATTGACTCTGACAGGTCGACGGAGACGTGGGTGACTCTGGCAGGTTTTTTGAGACGTGGAGTGATTCTGGCAGGTCGACGGAGACGTGGATTGAACTCTGGAGGTCGACGGAGATTGGAGTGACTCTGGCAGGTAACGGAGACGCGAAGTGACTCTGGCAGGTCGAAGACATTGGCGTGACTCTGGCAGATCAGGCGCCCACTGGGCGGAGCAGACTGTGTTTTCCGCCCAGCAGGAGGAGGAGAGACGACTGAAGCACCAGGGCGTGCAGATGTGACAGGGCCCTCCAGGGCGGAGCAGACGAGAAGTACTGCCTCCAGGGCGGAGCATTCGAGAGACGCCCACAGGGCAATTAAATGAATTAGAATTCAGAGGCACACGAAATTTCACTTTTGATGCCAGAAGACACCTGCCTACCAGGTGTGGAGCAAAAAGTATCAGATCCAACTCTGCTCAAGGAGTCAATAAATCCAGCAACATAAAGCCTTCCATTTCGGACTCATTGATCCCTGGAAGCAACTGGGACCTAGAGGAAACGGAGACACAAGAGGCAGAGAGAGCACATTTGGTTTCAGGAACCGAGGCAGGGAGTTTAAGCGGCCATGGTAGATCCGGGGACTCGGGCAGCCATGATGGATCAGGGGACCTCATGGGCCATGGCGGGTCCGGGGTCTCCGTGAGCAATGGAGGGGAGCTCCCTCCATGAAAGTTCTTGGTGAACTCCACTACCTCGAGGGGGCACTCTGGAAGCGCTGAATCTCGGTGGCGCTCGGGCGGCTCTGACTCTCTTGGGCACTCAGGTGGCTCTGACTCTCTTGGGCTCTCGGTAGAACTGGACGGAACCAGCGGAGGCATTGTTGAGCTGGGCGGGACCAGCGGAGACGAAGGAGAGCTGGGCGGGACCAGCGGAGACGAAGGCGAGCTGGGCGGGACCAGCGGAGACGAAGGAGAGCTGGGCGGGACCAGCGGAGACGAAGGAGAGCTGGGCGGGACCAGCGGAGACGAAGGAGAGCCGGACTCTGTGAGCTCCTGGATCGGAGCGGCCTCTGGAGCGAACTCTGGGAGCTCCTGGATCGGAGCGGCCTCTGGAGCGGACTCTGCGAGCTCCTGGGACGGAGCGGGCTCTGGAGCGGACTCTGCGAGCTCCTGGGACGGAGCGGGCTCTGGAGCGGACTCTGCGAGCTCCTGGGGCGGAGCGGGCTCTGGAGAGGACTCTGCGAGCTCCTGGGGCGGAGCGGGCTCTGGAGCGGACTCTGCGAGCTCCTGGGACGGAGCGGGCTCTGGAGCGGACTCTGCGAGCTCCTGGGACGGAGCGGGCTCTGGAGCGGACTCTGCGAGCTCCTGGGACGGAGCGGGCTCTGGAGCGGACTCTGTGAGCTCCTGGGACGGAGCGGGCTCTGGAGCGGACTCTGCGAGCTCCTGGGACGGAGCGGGCTCTGGAGCGGACTCTGCGAGCTCCTGGGACGGAGCGGGCTCTGGAGCGGACTCTGCGAGCTCCTGGGAGAGCCACTCCGTAAAAGGAGAGCCACTCAGCTGTAGTGCGGTAACGATATACTTCTCCAACGTCCAGTTAGGATCATGCAGCGGCATGATTGAACGGAGAGGTTCAGATAAGCCCCCTTGAAAAAATATCATTAAGCATATTTTATCTGTATGAGTCAGGTGTGCCAGTTCGAGAAAGTCCACCACATAATCCTCAATGGACCTTGTACCCTGGCGGAGTAACATCAATTTTACTGCTGGATTCATCCTTGGCGAAGTCTTCTGTAACGAATGACAGGTCAGAGGCGAGAGTAGATCCACTTGCAGCTTTATTAGTACAAGGAAAAGGTCAAACAGGCAAATATCAAGCAGTGGTATCGAGGGCAACGTAGATAAGGCAGAGTCGAATTCAGAGGCAGAGCAATGGGTCAGGGCAGGCGGCAGACAGAGAGGATTACCATTAAACAGGCGAGGTCAGAGAGGCAGGCAGCAAACGATCAGGAGAGGAGGTCAACAGTCCAGGTAGTGCACGGAAAGACAAACTGGGAAAAACGCTCGGAAATGTAGCCAGGGGGAAACAAGACTTCGCAGTGAGTGCATGTGAGAGTGCTGCTTAAATGTGTGTGTGCAGTGCATGATGGGAGATGTAGTCCCAGGGTGATGTGCAGTTGTGGTGAGTGGCAACCAGATTCATGACAGTAGTACTAACATGCACCGTTTCAGCCCACAGCCCAAGCAAATGCTCACTCTTCACTCTTCACTCTCACTCTTCTGTGTAATTTAAACCGTTCTAATAATGCCAACCCAGAACATTAAACACTACCAAGTGCCCTCCTCTTTCATCTTGATAAAAAACACATAAAACAACACTTCATTTGATCAGTTTTCCTCTCAAGCAAAGCATGCTGGGAGCTATAGTTTTGGCATAATTTTTTTTTGAGTACTTGATTCTGTCACATTCATCCTAAATAATTGAATCTAATACATTAAGCACAATTGAGATAACTGCATTAATTAAACGCAAAGAAATCAAGCTTAGAAGAAACACAATTTTGTTGCGTAGATTGCTAGTAATATGATTGAGTACATTGGACGACTTGTGTTTTCCTGTTTTCTCCATGTGGACAGAATACGCAGAAGATGTGATGGCACCAAAAATAGTGACTCCACAACAGATGGAAGAGCTACTAAAAGCTCATCACTCAGTATCGGATGCACCAGAGATGTCTGTGACAACACAAAACTTGGTAAAATGATTTCAATGCATGTATGAATTCTTCTTTAACACGTCCAGCCTATTTTAATGATACTGTGAAAACACTGATAAGATATCATTTTGGTCACTATATCATGATATGAAACTTTGAAACCCTTTTTGTAAAATACCTCACAGATTCCAAGCAGGTGAAAAATTAGTATTTCTTCTTCAAAGAAGTCTTTTTAATTGATTATCATATTCTTGTATTTATAATCTAGAGACAATGACAAAGGGTAAGACTTTTTGTTATGGAATGTCAGTTTCTCTTTCCTGGATCTCATGCGTTTCTGCAGGAGGTGTGTGTAACACAGGTAAAGAAAATGACCTTTTACATGCTTCCATGGATGTCTTTGGGAACAAGACTTTAGATTATTATGAACACTTATCAAAATGTTGAGGATAAAAACCAGGACGTTTTTACAAATAATTTAGAGTATTACCAAAATGCTAAAGGATACTTTTAAAAGTTTGAAGTTGAAAGAGAACTGGCAAGTGAATTATTAGAAAGAAAACAAAAATAGAAAAATTACAGAAAAAGATAGCATGCTAAGACAGTAACAGTTTATTCAAGTGTGCTATAAGTATACTTCTTTTAAACAAACAAAAATAGGAAAGTGTACTTTTAGTAAAAATTTTATGGACAATCATGTGTGCATGCAGTCATTTTTCACAGTTTTAATGTGATTACTGTGTTTTACTGTTTATGTATAGTGGTGTTTTCTGTGAACCATGTTTGATGCAGCTTCTGCATAACATATTTTTGTTTCCCTGTAGGTATCGATAAAATATGGTCATTTTAGCAATCTCTTTAAGCAAACAGAGATTACAAGTTGTTATCTGCTTTCAAAATACTTAGCAAAAAAAGCACTTTATGAACCAATGGACTGGAAAACAACTTTCACACTATAAACGCTGCTGTTTTATCTGTATACCCTCAAAAAAATACAAAATAAAATATGATACAAAAGCTGCAATTCACCGTCCCTGATTTAGAGGTAAATACTGTTCTTTTACTTCACTCAACTTAATCTGCATGTTTTTGTATTGTTTTGAAGGGTTTTATGTTGATTGTTGTTGTTTGAGCTGCTGTTCTTTCCAATAAAATGAGATCATTTCCTGGAGGAAGATGTTATTATTGAAAGGGACACTTAAGCCAAAAATGATAAATGTATTCCTTCACCCCCATGTCACTCCATATAGTCTTCATATTTTGCAGGTTTATGTAAGTTCATCAACTGCTGAAAGTGACAGAGGCCAAATATACAAAACACCTGCATATGTAAAATTAGAGATGAAACGGATTCCGGTTTTGACAAATAAACCATGATAAAAAAAAAAAAAGCATATTTACAATTTTTTATTGTACATCTTAATCAAGAAAAACAAGCTAAGGTGCATTAAAAAAACTCAATACTTTGGCAGCCAATGTAGAATTGTTTATGGAGCAGATAAAGTGTATTTATCGTTTGTCTCATCCTTAAACATGAGTTAAAGGCTGAAATGTGTGGTTTATAATTTTTTTAATAAAACGTATAAAACTTTAGGCTATTTGAACATGTACATGTGAGAAGATAACATGTTATGTTGTAAGTCAACCGATAATTTTGGTTTGTTTAAAATCTGTCCATCATTTTAATGTCATTATTTTGATGTTTATGAGAACAAAAAGAGCAGAGTGGTGCAAATGAATTAGTTGTTTGTTGATTTTCAAGTGTCAAGTGGAGTTTATTATCATTTCAACCATATACAAGTACAAAGTGAAACGAAACAATGTTTCTCCAAGGTGCTGCATAAGACAAACACAAAACAACATAGAACTACAAGGGACTACATAAAAAAATACATAAAGTTTTCAACACAAAACTTGGCAAAATGATTTCTATGTATGAATTCTTCATGAACATGTCCAGCCAATTTGAATGATACTGTGAAAATACTGATAACATATCATTTTGGTCACTATATCATGATTTGAAACGTTGAAACCATTTTTTGTAAAATACCTCACAGATTCCAAGCAGGTGAAAAATGAGTACTTCTTCTTCAAAGAAGTCTTTTTAATTGATTATCATTTCTTATGATCTAGAGACAATTACAAAGGGTAAGTCTTTTTGTTACAGAGTGTCAGTTTCTCTTTCCTGGATCTCATGCTTTTCTGCTGTGTAACACTGGTAAAGAAAATGGCCTTTTACATTTTGTTTTGCATTAAAAGCACCAAAAGCACATATCGTATTGCTATTGGGTAAACTACACTACACTACAAATAATGGATGCAATGGAAGACATGACATATTATTTCAAAGCACACTGACCCCGCGAGGAAAAAAAGGAAAGATCTATGTGACTGTGCTATTTTATTTATACCCACATAAGCATGCAATAACTACATACAAATAAATAAAATGGAATGATAATGGAAGGGCATCACAAATATATATTAAATGTATTAGCCGCATCTTATCACTGACGTCATGCGCGCGCGTTGAGGCTGCAGCTCAGGATGCTGGTCTGCGTCAGAAACAGGCAAGAACATATTTTCGTTTGTTTCTATTTAAATGGGATGCTGATGTTTGTTTCGGGGTTATCATGGTCGTGAACGTTAATTGTTCAATAGATTTTTTTATTCCCCTGAATAACAATTTTTGTTGTTCCGCGCAGTGTTGCCAGATCTTGCATGAGTCAGTTTGAAATTAACAGGGCTCTCAAGTCTCACGCATTCAGCGTGAGACACACGCATTTCAACCAGTTGACACGCTCTCCCGCCGACAAAGAATAACTTGTCCCGATATATATACAATGAATAGACGAGGGAATAATACGGAGTTAAGCTCTCTGCCGAGGTCATCATAACTGTCTCGAGTCATAATGCCACCTACCAGCCAATCATAAATTAGGATGTTGTTGTTTCTGGGTAGATTACGCGATTCTGCTGCGACGTGGATGCGCGTAGGTAACCCCTTCATATATATATGTATATATTATATATACATTTTTTTTTCGATTTTAATATTCCTGGAAGAAATCACTTAAAAGATAGTAAGAGCTGAACATAGCCAAATTTCTGCAAATGTACTATTGATGCAGTAAAAACAAAAACCTCCCAACTGCTTTGCAACCGGAAGATTTTACTTCGCTTTGGCTTCCTGAAAGGAAAGTACTAGAGATGTTATAACAGTTGGCAAATCTGATAAAACACAGACAAATTCATCCAAATAAAATAAATAGTTTTATATATTTAAAAAAAAAGTATAAAAAATACAAAGACATTTGGCCCCAAACATGCCAACTGAACAGCAGTGGGGAATTTAATTTTTCTTTTTGATACATTTGTATTTTTAAATACATAAATATTTGTATTTTATTAGAATTAATTTGTATTACATCAGATTTACCAGATGTTATAATTTTTATTTTGTGCTGGTCAATTATGAACAATAGGTCAAATTGAACTGCTAGCAAAAACTTGGGTGCTGCAAATATTTGAGTGACATCTCCCCTTTGCGTGGCCCCCTCCCCTTTGCGTGGCCCCCTCCCCTTTGCGTGGCCCCTCCCCTTTCCGTGGCCCCTCCCCTAATCTCACTCCAAACTTTAGCTATAACTTGAGAGCCCTGAATTATAGAGAAAGAATCGCTAAATCATGCATCAGCATAGGACACGTAAAACAGACTGCATCAATTTAGCAAGGCCAAATAGTGTATTTTAATAATTATAAATAAGGTAAGAAAGTACAGGCAAAAGTACACAACAAAAACAAGCTTGTTTGGCCAATTTAGGAGATTTTGGCAATTTGGCTTTTAATAAAGTGTTGTTGTTTCAGACTAGTGGACTTAAGTGTTAATTTTATAACACATTATCTATTTGCACCTGTTTCACTTTTTTTTCAAATTTTCTCCATTTCAGCAGCACTTACATAACAATTAAATCATTCACACTGATTTATGTGATATTTTATTCCTACAGCCTAAACATGGTGATAGTATTATTATTTATGGATTGACAAAAATAAATATCCAAAATCCCCTCTGACTCATATCAACAAAATGACAAGGAATTTGAATCTGGCTTTATCCAATATTTATATTTATTCTCTGGAAATGCATGCCAATTAGTGCATATTTAATAGGAACTCATTTAACTCATTTGCATAGCTAAACATAATCTTTCAGAAAACTTGTTATACTAAAATTCTTTGGAGTTCTTAATGTAATCAATTAAGCAAATACATCCTCACCTTTACCTGTATCCTCTAGTCCCTGCAAATTGTGACATGACTGTATTTTTACTTTCAGATCAAAATGGGAGCGTCAGAAGTGAGTCTTATTATAGCTATTCCAATATGTTAATATAATAAAGTTATATAACTTAGAATAATTAGTTTATAATAATTTTGATACAGTTTACCATATTCAGATTTATGACCTTCATTAATAATTAACATTCATAGATGATGTAGTTGTTTATAACAACATTTGCATTTGTTCATTATAGCAGATGCTTTGATCCAGTGTGACTTACAAATGAGGAATGTGTAAATATATTATTACACTTTTAAAGTTACTTACATAGGGTGAATTCAGACAAATGGAGATACTTTTGACACAGAGAGGTTAATATTTGAAGTGACTTTGGATAAAAGCATTTTTACCAGTCAGTGATTGAATGAATGCAAATCTAAATGAATCTGTGAGAAGCAAAGTGTAAAAAATCTTGTAAAAATACAATTGTAATGTCTTATCATACAGTCACGTGCAAGAGGTCCATCTGAGGGACAAAAGAGGGACCTGGAGAGAAAAGATGGAGAACTGAATGAAACCACGGAACAGGAAAGAGAGATGGAACTGGATAAACGCTCAATGGCTCCAGATATTAGAGAGAGAGATCTGGAGAGAAGAGAGAAAGAACTGGAGAGAAGAAAAACAGAACTGGAGAAAAGACTGATGGACCGCTATAGACCACAGATGTGCTGGTTTCTAA